>JAJAGP010002650.1:40557-104316 GCA_025084515.1 Ancistrus triradiatus | reverse complement strand
CTCAGTTAAGGTCAGTGTTTATGTCTCCACCATAAGAAAGAGACTGGGCAGAAATGGTCTGCATGGCAGAGTTCCAAGACGAAACCACTGCTGAGCAAAAAGAACATTAAAGCTTGTTTCAATTTTTTCAGAACACATCTTGATGATCCCCAAGACTTTTGGGAAAACATTCTGTGGACCAACACTAAAATATGGTGGTGGTAGTATGATGATCTGTGGCTGTTTTGTTGCTTCAGGACCTGGAAGACCTGCTGTGATAAATGGAACTATAAATTCTTCTGTCTACCAAAAAAATCCTGAAGAAGAATGTCCGGCCATCTGTTAGTGACCTCAAGCTGAAACGAACTTAGGTTCTGCAGCCGGACAATGATCCAAACAAACCAGCAAGTCCACCTTGAGTGGCCTAGTCAAAGTCCTGACCTGAATCCTATTGAGATGCTGTGGCATGACCTTTAAAAAGGCTGTTCATGCTCGAAAACCCTCCAATGTGGCTGAATTACAACAATTCTGCAAAGATGAGTGGCCAAAATTCCTCCACAATGCTGTAAAAGACTCATTGGAAGTTATTGCAAACGCTTGGTTGAAGTTGTTGCTGCTAAGGGTGGCCCAACCAGTTATTAGGTTTAGGGGCAATCACCTTTTCACACAGGGCCATGTAGGTTTGGATTCTTTCTCCCTTAATAATAAACACCTTCATTTAAAAACTGCATTTTGTGTTTACTTGTGTTGTCTTTGACTAATATTTAAATTGGTTTAATGTTCGAAACACTTAAGTGTGACAATTATGCTAAAAAATATGAAATCAGGAAGGGGGCAAACACTTTTTCACACCACTGTATATGGTTGTTCCTGAGGTAAGGGAAGCTGGATTCTGAGATCATGCCATGGCACTGCAAGAGCGACCCCTGACAGCCCTTGATTGACACTTATGCCTGCGCCCTGTGTTCTCATTGATAGGTTTAGTTGAGCCTGGTTTGACTCTTAAAGGGTACAAACTACAGAGTGAGTGAGTTTTCCTAATAGATAATTTGATTAATCCGTTTTTTTTTTCAGCAATATTGTACAAATAGCTTGTTTGTGTCCGGACACAAAATTTGGTTATATTAAAATTAGATTTAACTGTGTCCATGTAGTGCTCCGCAGCCTTTTGGCAGACAAGCTGCCTACTGTTAGAGTCAGAAATCTCAAGTTTTGCCTCATCAGTCCAGCACCTCCTGCCATTGTACTGCACCCCAGTTCTTGTGTTTTTGGGTGAATGGCTTGACTTTGTTTCTCCCTCTGAGGTAAGGCTTTTTAGTTGCAATTCGTGAATCTAGAAACATCTGTCTTCCATGAAATTTCATCTTTGTCGATTCCTTGCTCATGCAGGATAATCACCTTGTATCTTGTTGCTGTAACGTCTTTCTTTAGGATGGTTGTCCCTCACCCAGCTTTATTTCCTTTAGACAGCTGCTTCTGTTTCCTTTAATCAGTTTAGACCAATCTGCACGTACTGTCATCGATCAGTAGCACCTGCTTATTAGAAATTTGAAGTATGTGTATCTGGAAAGTGCTCCATTACGCACTATGTTGCTTTTTTAAACACATAGAAAGAGCACAATATAGGATTTCAGTTTTCCAAAATAAATATTTGTATATCTATAATGTGTTGTGTCTCAGGCAATGCCGTTTGAGGGCTCGAAGGTCACGCACAACAGTGGTTTCTAGCTTTGTCCTATACGGACTCAGATTTATGAAGATTTTCTACATTTTTTGACAATATTATGTACGATAGGTGACACCACCTACAATCTTTGCAATCGTGCATTGACAAATGTTCTTTTTGAACTGTTGGACCATTCTCTCACAAAGTTTGGAACAAAGTTGTGAGCCATGACCCATCTTTTCTTACAAAGACTGAACTTTTCGTAGATGCTACTTTCATGATGTCCTCACCTATTATCATTCACCTGCTTATTGTGGAATGTTTTGAAATAATGTAGCTTGAATATTCTATACATTTTTCACTCTTATTGAAATTGTTAATATTTTCAAAATCCAAACAATAACATTATTTCATTTTCAGAATGGGGTTTATAGTTTCTTCTGGGTGTGATAATTTCGAAGTTATTATTTGCTGGTGGAAATCGTGAAAACGGTGTTAGCATGATATGCGCTGTGTGTTGACAGTTCACAATGAAAATGCAAATTCAAACGGTATTATATTTGTGTTTAGGGAGGTTGGAACCAGAAGATAAGGATGTTCAATCCTTGCTGTATCATTTATAGGGACTGGTATAGATTTTTCATTACAGTAAAATATGATCTGTTAATACATTGAGAGTGAAATGTCAAACAGACTTAGTCTACATAAGTGAAAGTTATGGCAATGGCACATGTCTTGTAGACCCAAAGGTCCAAGGTGTGCCTGTACATTTCAGTTTCAGGATGATATTTATTTTGAGAAATGGTATCATCAAAGCTAACTGGTGGCTTTGTTCTGCGACTCAGGTTCGTTTGAATTTATTGGCCCTGTTCAGTGAGGCCATGTGATACAAGTGAAAGTCTTAAGTGTGGGTCATCACAGGTCAGTCACTCATTTGCTCTTATTATTATGCTCTTGCAGGGTTGCCACATTGGATTGACTTGTTGAATTGTTTTCAGTGCAGTCATAGTAAACCTGCCAAATTCTCTAAAAAACAGGCCAAAGCTGTGACTGTCATGTTATGTCCTAAGGGTGTCTGTCATGCCTAATATGATTAATCATAATCCAATTTTGTGGGACATCACAGCATACTACTGTTCAGTTACAGCAATGCCTGAGGAGGGAAATTAATTAGAAGATCATTTTTTATATGTTTTGTTAATCAAAGATCTTCTGTATAGTATGTGTACAATAAAAGGTGTTACATTACAAGCATGACTAATTGTTCCCCAGTTTCTGGTGGTTGTAAAGTTTGAAGTTGTTGAATTGCTAACCTTTCAACTGACTTCTCTGTGGTTTTCATAGGCAGGTTTGAAATGGAAATAGCCTGTTCAAAGACATATGCCCTTCACACCTTTCAAATGACACCCTACACACACACACACACACACACACACACACACACACACACACACACACACACACACACACACACACACACACACACTCACACACACACTTTTCTCACTCTGCTGGTGGGGCGTTTCCATTGACATAATACTGCTACACCTAGCCCTAACGTTAATCTCAATAACCTAATGGAGATCTTGTGACTCTTTCGGTTTGAAAATTGTTTCTCTAAAAAAGCAGTTTTCCCCATGGGGACCAGCAAAATGTAAATAATGTCAGATCTTTCTATCCTTCTGAGGACATTTAAAGGATATATGGAAGGATGAGTATATAAACATGACACACAAGCACAAACACAGAGAGTGGGTTTAAATATCTCAGCAGGATCCATTGCCATGGTTAGGCTGCACCAAAGCACTTTCTCAAGAACTTGAGCCAAAGATCAATATGCAAAATGCCAAGTGCCAGCTGGTATAAATTACACCACCACTGGACTCTACAGCAGTGTAAATGCTTTTTCAGTTGTGATGAAGCACGCTTCACCACGCTTCACCACCTGGCAGTCTAATCCTGCCAATCCTAATGATTCCATCTTAGTGGTGGCAATTTGAGAAGAACCATTTCCTTTTTTGGCATGACAAAATGCCATTTCGCAAAGTGATGTCCAAAATGATATGCTTTATCATGTTAGGGACTCTCCCATCCGTTACTGGAATGCAGATTGTGAGCAGGGTTTAACATCCATTATCTTTATCCAACCCCGGTAATGCTCTTGTGGGTGGAAGGAAATCCCAGCAGTGATGTTCAAGAAGATAGTGAAAAGTATCTGAGAAGAGCAAAGTCTGTTACACTGAATTATTGCCAATGGTTTACAAATGAGATGCTCAACAACCATATATGGATGTCATTTTTGGGTGCCCATGTACTTTGACCACATGTATTGACATATACAGCATTTTCTGATGAAAGTCTGCTTAACGTTGAACACTATTTTTTGAGTGGGTGAGAGATCAAGCAAAAATATAACAGATTAATCGATAACAGTTCGGTAAATAGCAGTATGTTTGTGTGAGTCACCTGTGTGAGCTTTAACTGTAACTTTAGACTATTATGAGGCTTCCCCTTTTCAGTACTGTTGTTGGTCACATGTACACACATTCACAGTTACAACTCCCTACCAAGGATTCACATGCATTTTCTCATGTATTACAAAATCTTCCCTCTTTAAGCAGCACTGCCTCACTTTGTTGTTTGTAGGTTAAGTTTGTTCCCCTGTAGAGGCACTGGATGTGAGAATAGTGTGCATGTGTCTGTATCTGTGTGTGGGGGGCTGAGGGGTGGTAAGGGGCTTTTAGGTTTGAATCTATGTCTGTAGTAACTCTTTCCTGCTGTTTCCGCGGCAACTATTCAGTCTCCTGTCACCGTGGTGCAACCCTGGAGATGTGCTGTAACCATAGTAACTACCTCACCCCATCTGTCTCAAGCAGATTTGATGACTTAAGTGGAAAAGCTATAGGTCAGTGTCAAAGCAGACCACCTGAAGTGTTCATGTGTTCCTGCACCTTGTGTGTTTGTGAACACATGCCTGTATATACACAAGTAAACAAGGCAGTAAGCCACATTCACATGCTCTTTCAAAAGTTGACAAACCAAATATAGATGTTCTTTATGTAAGGACAGTTTGTTTGTTTGTTTATTTGATTTATTTAACATCGCTATAGGCATCAGTGGCCATTTCAGCGACACACACAGGTTACATCAAGACTAGTCATAGACATACACTCAAGTCAATGTCAATTTAGCGTAATCAGTGAACCTAACATGCATGTGTTTGGACTGTGGGAGGAAACCACGCAGACACGGGGAGGACATGCAGACTCCAGATGGAGCCCAGAGTCAGGATCGAACCGGGGATCTCGGAGCTGTGAGGCGACAGTGCTAACCACTGCACCACCATGCTGCCTTGCTGCCCCATATACCGGTACATGTATGTGTACATGGATACAGTGGGGCAAAAAAGTATTTAGTCAGCCACTGATTGTGCAAGTTCTCCTACTTATAAAGATGAGAGAGGTCTATAATTTTCATCATAGGTACACTTCAATGAGAAATGGACCCATGAGCAAAAATTCAGGAAAATGAGAAAAAAATCCAGGAAATCACACTGTAGGATTTTTAAAGAATTTAATTGTTAATTATGGTGGAAAATAATTATTTGGTTAATCACAAAAATTCAACTCAATATTTTGTAACCTAAACTTTGTTGGCAATGACATAGGTTAAATGTTTCCTGTAAGTCTTCACCAGGTTTGCACACACTGTAGCTGGTATTTTGACCCCTTCCTCCATGCAGATCTCCTCTAGAGCAGTGATGTTTTGGGGCAACATGGAATTTCAACTCCCTCCAAAAATTTTCTATGGGGTTGAGGTCTGGAGACTGGCTAGGCCACTCCAGGATCTTGAAATGCTTTTTACGGAGCCACTCCTTCGTTGATCGAGCAGCATGGATTTGGGATCCTTGTCATGCTGGGAGACCCAGCCACGTTCCATCTTCAATGCTCTCACTGATGGAAGGAGGTTTTGGCTTAAAATGTCATGATACATGGCCCCGTTCATTCTTCCCTTAACACGGATCAGTCGTCCTGTCCCCTTTGCAGAAAAACAGCTCCAAAGCATGATGTTTCCACCCCCATGCTTCACAGTAGGTATGGTGTTCTTGGGATGCAACTCAGCATTCTTCTTCCTCCAAACAGGACGAGTTGAGTTTTTACCAAGAAGTTCTATTTTGGTTTCATCTGACCACATGATATTCTCCCAATCCTCTCCTGGATCATCCATATGCTCTCTGTGATGTCAGGGTCCGTGCCCTGCCTCCCGTTTTCTGTTTTGTTTGCGGCGATTGTGGGCGCAGACTACATCACCCACAATTCGCCACGGGACTAATGTGACCGCTCCCTGATGAATGCCGGCGGTTTTGCGTTGGTGTCGGATGTTTTTTGTTAATCGCTGCCGCTTGCAGCTGGGGATTTTGTATTTAAGCTCCTTGTTTCCTCAGTCGCGTCGCAGTAGCATACGTCTCATGTCACGAGTGTTGCGGGCGCTCCATTCTGTCCATGTTTATGTCTATGCTATGCTATGCCATGATGCTAAGCTAACGCTACGTAGTCCACATTAGTTTGCCACACCACGCCACGACAAGCCAGTAGGAACTCTTTCTTTGTTTGTGTTGTGCGGCCATTCTTCGGATTACTTTAGTTTCTAACGCCGACTCCCATGGACTTCTTTATTTGCCGCTGTTTTTGTATGCATCACAGCGCTCTGGACTCTAGCCTGGACCGTTAGCCTAGCTGCGGCTAACAATAGTTTCTTTGTTTTCATTCGGCCACTGAGCCAGGTCTATTTTCCTTTGCTTTCTGGAGGTCGGTGTGTTTGTTGTATTTTCGGCTCCCATGCTGGTTTTTGTTTATGGTTATTATTCTGAGTGTTTACCTGCCTAGTTTACTTACATGGGAAACTTCAGATGGGCCTGGACATGTACTGGCTTAAGCAGGGGGACACGCCTGGCACTGCAGGATCTGAGTCCCTCTCTGCGTAGTGTGTTACTGATGGTAGCCTTTGTTACTTTTCTCCCAGCTTTCTGCAGGTCATTCATCAGGTCCCTCCATGTAGTTCTGGGATTTTTGCTTACCGTTCTCATGATCAGTTTCACCTCACGGGATGAGATCTTGCATGGGGCCCCAGATCGAGGGAGATTATCAATGGTCTTGTATGTCTTCCATTTTCTTACAATTGCTCCCACAGTTGATTTATTCACACCAACCTGCTTACCTATTGTAGATTCACTCTTCCCAGCCTGGTGCAGGTCTACAATTTTCTTCCTGGTGTCCTTCAACAGCTCTTTGGTCTTGGCCATGGTTGAGTTTGGAGTCTGACTGTTTGAGGCTGTGGACAGGTGTCTTTTATACAGATAATGAGGTCAAACAGGTGCCATTAATACAGGTAATGTGTGGAGGACAGAAGAGCTTCTTAAAGAAGACATTAGAGGTCTGTGAGAGCCAGACATCTTGCTTGTTTGTGGCTGACCAAATACTTATTTTCCACCATGATTTACAATTAAATTCTTAAAAAATCCTACAGTGTGATTTCCTGGATTTCTTTTCTCATTTTGTCTCTCATAGTCGAAGTGTAGCTATGATGAAAATTACAGACCTCTCTCATCTTTCTAAGTAGGAGAAAATGACTAAATACTTTTTTGCCCCACTGTATATATCTTCGATATAGTATGCACATCAGCTTCTGGCAGGGCCGTCATAAAGTATGTATTATCCCAGTTGTAGAATTGGATATTCATATGAGATGGAAATTCGCTTTTCAAGACACATGCCCTTCACTTTAGGTTTATACAGCACACCCTGAGAGGGAAGAACAGTTAGTTAGTGGGATTCACTTCTGGCATTTCAGAATCACAGGGTGTTTCTGTTTCAAAAGCAAGGAAATAGGATGATCAAACTCAAACAAATATTACTGTTTCCTGCTTTTTTTTACAAGTGTTTTACAAGTTCATTACAAGTTTAATGTTAAATATTTCTTTACGAATAAATTATTTTTAATTCTCAGCTCTCTGCTTTCAGTTTCTTTCTACCTATAAGTTCCACTTATTAACTTAGTTTTTCTATCCAACTTTCTTATCACACCATACCCTGTTGTCTTTCACTTCCTCAAACCTCTTTACACCTCTACAAAATGTTATACTGTCTTTGAAATAGACTCACTTGTCATGAGTTCCCCTTACCAACTTTTGCGTATTCCGCTTTCAAGATTCAAGGTGTTTTATTTGTGTTTTATTTGTTAGTTATTGTTTATTGGACTGTCAGAATAATCACAGGTTAAAATGCTTGTGACATGTACTTCTTCAAGTAATCAGTGAAAACCATTTAAATAGCCATTGAAACAGTGCAAAAAAGAGTAGAAAATCAATCTAAACACAAACAGCATTTTGCACATTATTGTGCTATGGATTGTGAAACTGTAGTTTAGTACTGTAGGGTAACTGCATGAGTTTTTGTTTCTCACTGCGTGATGTTAAAATTAATCCATAAGTCTGCAGTTCTGTGCTTTAAGACCTCTATAACTTCTGCCAGAAATGAGCAGAAAAAAACTAAATATATGCTGGGTGGTAGGAGTCCTTGCGCTTTTGACCTCAGTTCCATCAGTGTGAATGGGGGTGGTCAATCCTGCATTGCTTCCTGAGATCCAATATCACACCTTGGTCTAAGTGACTTTGAGAGAAAGGTTATTCTCATAGCACCACTGAACAAGGTCGTCGCCCTCTTGTCAGTAGCTTGTCTTATTGATGTCTATGATGAGGTCCATGATGGTTGTGTCATCAGCAAACCTCAATATAGTGTTTAATGGATGGGAAGCAACACAGTCATTACTGTATAGACAGTATAGCAAAGGGCTCAGCAAACAGCCCTGTGGATCATCTGTGCTGAGAGTCTGATGAGTGTGGTTGAAATGTGGCTGCCTAGTCTTACCACCTGGGATTGTTTGGTTAGGAAGCCTAGGACACAACTTCAGAGTGAGGAGTCGAGCTCCATGTTTTTGAACTCCTGATCAGTTTCGAGGGAACAACCATATTGAACACTGAACATTCTGGAATATCTTGAGTCTTGGTGATTTACAAGGGTCACCTCACCTTATGTTGTTCTGATCCATAGCAGGTTTTACTATGGGGGTGGAGGTGGTGTTCATAACCCCCATGCAGGAAAAGAAGGTGTTAAAAATAATGTAGCAGTGGTCTTGTACTCTGATCTCTTTCAGTCCATTCCACATCCTTCTGAGATCTTCAGTTGGATAGTTAACCATAGTTAATGTGATTACAAAATATTTAACTGTAATGCGTTACATTACCTCAGTACAGAAAAAAGTAATCACATTACTGTAACCTTGATAGCCAGTAACTGCAGGGCTGTAGAGCAGTGTGTTACTACTGCTGTTGTATCCGTGCCCCATCCGAAGTTAACTGCACTTCCCTATGTCTGCCGTTCCATCACAGCAGTAGCTGTTGAATCTCTGTGATTGCATTATGATCATTATTGTTATTAGTGGAAATACAAGTTAGGAAAAGCTGAATTGTTTGATTGCTTACACAATCCAGACTGGGTATCAATAGCATGGATTAAGTGCTTGTTCGGTGCATTGAAAGCTCCACCTTTGTTATCGGACCATGCCACTTATATGAATGCTGTTGACTTTTTTGTTATTTCTCATTGCTCTGAAGCTGTGTGCTGTAGAAAGATGTTAATGGTTGTTTCAGAATCAAAATAACACTCACAGGAACACTCAATATGTGGAGACTGCATATTGACTCCTAAACTGGATGTAGTTGAACGATATACAAGTTCACAAATTCTCACACAGCACTTTTCAAATGCCTTTGTCTCATCAAGACTCCAAATTATGCCCCTCAGTTCCCGCTATGTTTTTTTATGGCCCAAGGGTGGATTTCCAGAAAGCATTGCAGCACCATGACCATTGTTAAATGGTAGAGTGAGCATCACATTAAAGACTCGCTCTCTGATTTAATGATAGCCATTGTGCCGTGATGCATTCTGGAAATCCACCCTCCCCCCAGTTATTAGGAAAACGAAGAGTTATATATATTTGAGTTTGGAACCATTCCCGACTAGAGATACACCAATCGATCGGCCGGTTACCGGAATCAGCCAGTTTTCAGCGTGATCAGTCTTAACCAATTCTGTTCCGGTCACATTTAGCCTACACTTGGGCTCATTGATGCTGACACAAACACAGCCACACATGAACAGCACAGTGCTTTTGACTAACATTAATTTAGAATTCAATTCATATTGTGTATGGAGATTAAAATGCGGTTCAGCAGCTTGCGTGTTTCCCAATCCCAACGTCCTGTGCATCTATGTCATCTATTTTATGTGTGTATGTCTTTTCATTAGTTACTAAGCTAAACCTGGAGAGAGCATAGAGCCAGGTATAAGCCAACAGCTCCTGATGTCTTTCTTTAGCACTTGTTTCTGTATGCTGACATTTATAATTCTTAGACTGAAAGAAAATCGGAATTGGCCAAAATCTGAAAATTGCAATCGGTCAAGAAAATCAGTGCATCTCTGCTCCCAACTAATCTATAGCAACACCCAGCACCAACTACTGGACCTATCAGTTGACCAGTCTATTTAACCCATAATACACACATACATGCAGTACTTACATAATGTACATACATGTAGAGGTGGGCAATATGAGTATATTTTATTGTATCATGATCAATTTTGTTATCGTGATCGTGCTTTTTTGAGCATATTGAGAATATTGTCAGTGTTTAAAGAAAAACTACATGTTTCATTAAAAGAGTGGAATTAGTCGAGTTTAATTGGATGAAGTGTAGCACATTTTGAATAAAAAAAAAACAAAAATTTGTCTCATATCACATTAATCATGACATAAATCTCGTGAATCGTGGAAATGTCTTTAATTATCGTGATATAATATTTTACCATATTGGCCACCCCTACATACATGCACAAATATGTACTGTACATACTTACATACTGTACATATATAAATACATACGTGGATGCCTATGTGCCCAGGAAGACCTTTACTTCTGCTGATAGAGTGCCTTTAGAATAAAAATGCCTTTATATCTGTCATTAAGGGTTTTTGTTTTTATCTATTTAAAGATCAAATTAATAATACATTACAAGCAGTAAACTGAACATTCACACTCAGCTGGAACCTTGAATCTGAGTACAAAGTCAGTGATAAGAGGATAAAGGGGTGAAGGGTCTCTTTCAAAGAAGAAACATGCATGCATGTGTAGGGAGGGGGGTTTGTATTTCATGCTGCGTTCTATAGAGAATGGGATCGTGACGTCAGGTACACAAGGCATTGTGGGTTTTTAGGACATGAAAGGTATGGTAGATACAGTAGCGAGAGTGTTGCTGTGGGCTTTGCAGTGGTGTTATCTTGCTTCAAAACACAGTGAAATACTTAATGTTTGCCACGTTATCGATCGCCATGGACTTTGTTAATTTCCATTATTTTCTCACAATAGCGCTCCTTTGCCTCCCTCTTTAGCTTTTCATGATAATTAATCTTGCATTTATTAGTCCCCAGGTCCATTCGTGTTTATTATTATTTCATCTTTGTCTCCCGTGTTTACATCGGTTGTTTGGTGTCCTAAAATATGGCGACTACTACCCAGAGTGCAGTGCACCATTACGTTGTTGCCCATTCTCTATTGTTGCACTGGAGTCTTGCGGAACTGTCTGATCTGTAGTTTAGGTACCACTGTGACACAAAAACTGGGTTCTCTGAGTTTTATTATATTCTGGATCAAACATTAAGGCATACATATTTAAATATATGTACAATGCTGGGTATTCTCCATGTAATTTTGACCTGAATTACAGTGGGGCAAAAAAGTATTTAGTCAGTCACTGTTTGTGCAAGTTCTCCGACGAGATGAGAGAGGTCTGTAATTTTCATCATAGGTACACTTCAACTATGAGAGACAAAATGAGAAGAAAAAAATCCAGAAAATCACATTGTAGGATTTTTAATGAATTTAATTGTAAATCATGGTGGAAAATAAGTATTTGGTCAGCCACAAACAAGCAAGATTTCTGACTCTCACAGACCTGTAATTTCTTCTTTAAGAAGCTCTTCTGTCCTCCACTCGTTACCTGTATTAATGGCACCTATTTGACCTCGTTATCTGTATAAAAGAAAAACACCTGTCCACAGCCTCAACACACCTCAAACTACCAGAACTACAAACTCAACCATGGCCAAGACCAAAGAGCTGTCGAATGACAACAGAAAGAAAACTTGTAGACCTGCAGCAGGCTGGGAAAGTGAATCTACAAGAGGCAAGCAGGTTGTGTGTGAATAAATCAACTGTGGGAGCAACTGTAAGACACACACAAGACCATTGATAATCTCCCTCGATCTGGGGCTCCACGAAAGATCCCAGAAACTACACAGAGGGACCTGATGAATGACCTGCAGAGAGCTGGGACCAAAGTAAAAAGGCTACCATCAGTAAACACACTACGCCCCGAGAGGGACTCAGATTCTAGAATTCTGCAGTGCCAGGCATGTCCCCCCTGCTTAAGCCAGTATACATGTGTGCCGGCCCGTCTGAAGTTTGGCAGAGGAGCATATGGGGATGATCCAGAAGAGGATGGGAGAATATCATGGTTGGTCAGATGAAACTAAATAGAACTTTTGGTAAAAACTCAAATTTGCCTTGTTTGGAGGAAGAAAGAAATTCTGAGTGTTGTGCCATACCTACTGTGAAGCATGGGAGGTGACTGATAAGAGAAAAAAAAGCAGCATCATGCTTTGGGGACTGTTTTTGTCCTGCAAAGGGGACAGGACGAACTGATCCATGTTAAAGGGAAGAATTGGAACTGGGACATGTATCAGTGTTTATTTTTCAACGCATTTAAGCCAAAACTTTCCTTTCATCAGTGAGAGCATGGAAGATTGTTAGAAACTAGAAACGAGATGGCTGGATCTTCCAGCATGACAATGATCCCAACACACCTCTCGGGCAACGAAGGAATGGCCTCCGTAAAATCATTTCAATTCGGTGGCCTGGCCTAGCCAGTCTCCAGACAGACATCAGCTCCATAGAAAATTTGTGGACAGAGATTGAAAGTCCATGTTGCCCCAAAACATCACTGCTCTAGAGGAGATCTGCATGGAGGAATGGGCCAAAATACCAGCTACAGTGTGTGCAAACCTGGTGAAAAAACTTACAGGAAATGTTTGACCTCTGTCATTGCCAACAAAGGTTATGTTACAAAGTATTGAGCTGAAACCAATTTTTTTCTTCTCATTTTGTCTCTCATAGTTGAAGTGTACCTATAATGAAAATTACAGACCTCTCTCATCTTTCTAAGTCGGAGAACTTGCACAATCAGTGACTGACTAAATACTTTTTTGCCCCATTGTATGTGAAGGTAAAGAAACAGCTAAACACACAATGATTATTGTCTGTCATAAACTAGATATACTAAAGACAATGCTGTGCTGAAGACAGTATGTTATTTGCACATGACTGCCTGTAATAAACATGTTCATTGTCATGTACACCACAAAATGTAGCTCCAGTAAACATCTCAGAAAAATATAATTATCTACACAATAAACTACACCAGTGGGTGTCACCTTGGCTGCAATTTCACCATGTTTTTTAATATCAGGCATGTCTGTGTGCAGCTTATGCAAAATGCATTTGTCTGTTATTATCCCTTGATCGGTCTACATTTTCTGAATAATTAGTTCATAAATACTAGTAATTCTGAAGGTTTCACAATGATTTTTTCCATGTTTGTTTAAAGAGATTACCGTGAACAGATTGAACAAGTACATTTTTGATTTGGATTAAACAAGACGTACAGATCTTGTCAGTAAGAGGAAATCAAAATTTTGAACTTGTTAGTTAAACAGGATTAATAATTTACTGCACAAATACCTGTCTGTGTTATTATACGTGCAAGTGGAAAATGTTTATGTGGGTGAATATGGGTGAAATTTTAACAGACACTAAAATGGTGGCACACAGCTTTAAAGCAGTAATGATTAACAGATTGTTCAGTCAGTAGACAGGACAGTGAACCTCTGAAATCTCAGACACAGAAACAAAAAGTGATATAACATTGCTTTGCAAAGGAATTATTCTTCATTGAATTCTCTATGTGTTATTGACCTGTTCAGTGATGGGAAAAGCACCATTAGTACACATCTTTGATTAACTGGTAATTAGTTTGGGAACGGGGAGAAATGGGAATAGAAGTGTTTCACAGATAGAACAAACTGGAATGTTAATCCAGCCTTACGAGCTCTGAACTCTGTCCTACTTTCCCTCATTCGCTTGTTCGTTCATCTGTCTCTGACTCCCTCTCTCCCTCTCTTGTCCTCTTTTCTCCATCCTTATACTTAATGAAGAGCTTCTTTGTGAGAGGCTGGTATACTTAGACCAGAGCTCACTCTAAGTGTGAATAGTTTCTACTGATTGCAGTGGGTGTACGCCATTTATGTCCTACTGGGTCCTTGGAAATGTCGTAATCTAACACATTTACATTTTTTTACAGCATTTAGCAGACGCTCTTATCCAGAGCGACTTACAATTGGTACAGTCTTACAATCCAAGCAGTTGTGGGTTAAGGGCCTTGCTCAAGGACCCAACAGTGGTAGCTTGGCAGAGGTGGGATTTGAACCCTGGACCTTCTGGTCCAGAGTCCAGTACCTTAACCAGTAGGCTACCACAGTCCCTGCACATGCATCCACATATACCAAAGACATGGAAGTTTCAGAAAAATGTTGCCAGTCAGTGTCCCTGTTAACATCATGACATAATATGCTTTCTGATGGCTAGGTTAGACAAGGAAGTTTATCAGAATATTTGATTCATTTGTGGCCATGTACTTCTGCTGTATTGTAAACACTATATAGCCAGAAGTTGGTGGACACCCAGAAAACAAATTCTAAAAATGTTAATGGTGTAGAGTTTGAGCCTCAGTTTCTGGTAAAATATCGTTCACTTCTTTGAGGATTTCTTCTAAATTTTGGAACATGACTTTGAGTTTGGGCACTTATGTTGGACAACAGAACATGTTTTATTATGGGCATTCCAATTTATCTCAAAGGTGTCTGATGGAGTTAAAGTCAGGGCTCTGTGTAAGGCAACCAAGTTCTCCATAAAACTGTAATAGTGTCATATTGAAATTTTGCTGCCATTATTTATCTCCAGAGATTACATGCCTGCATGCATTATATTATGAACTTGTTAGCAGTGAGTGTGGCTGAAATAACAGAGACCACTAATTAGACAGGGTTGTTTATATGTGCTTGGTCATTGCTCCTTGTTGATACACTCCACTCCCTTCCGTTGACCAGCTTTGAAGTACCGGATAAATGAAGTATACACAGATAAAACTAGACACTGAAGTATATGCAAAATATTTGAAAGGCGGTACTGGCAGAGATAAAGTAGTGGAAAAAATCAAGAAGGATGTCTGCCAATAGGGTGTCGTTACAGTTGGTATGGCAAAAGGAAACCCGTCAAAGGAAGTAGCTAATTTTGGACAATGAGTCCTATGGAAAACTTGTGTAATTATTTAGAGCAGCATATAAAGCACTACATTAGGCCCCCACACACTTTAACTGAATTGTGCACCCACTTAGTGGAAGAGTGGACTGAAAATGACAGGCACTAAATCCCCTTCCCTGACAGGAATGGTGCTGTTATTAAGACAAGGGGAGGCATCACTGAATATTAGTTTAGACATGGCACATATGACTATTTTTGTTCTGTCAGCTTAAATTGTATATTAGGTTTTGAATTTGTTTAATGAAAAAGCAAAGGCTAAAAGGCCTTGGAAACTGTCTCTTCCTTTTCCCTCATTAAAATTTGAGGGATTTGATCTTTATATAGCCACAATTCTGCTAATTAAAAAAGCCATCCATGTTTCAGGCTGTCTTGTCCAGGTTTTGAAATGTACTAGAACTCCCACAGTTTGATATGTAGGTCAAAATAGTTCACCATCTCTAGTGTCATTACTTTTACACACTGAGTTAGTAGTATTTTTTGTTGTAGTTCATCTCAGCCCATTTTTTGCTATGTTCATCACAGAATATGGTGTCAAAGAACTTCTTGATGGTCTTTTGCAAACATGAAACAAGCAGAAATGTTTGTTAAAGTCTATTCTTGATATTTCCACTGGACTACGAATATGAAGTGTTTTAGTTGGCATCTGGGTGCGTTCTATGTGTTTGCACTCATGCATTACAGAGAGGAACTGTCTTTTTGTGAGAGTGGATTTGTAGGTCAAAACCAGATTAGAAGGCCCAAGTGTCTGCAGAATAGTGAAGATCATGAAACAGAGTGGGCAGCAAGGACAGAGAGAGCTCTGTGCCAGTGTATGTGTTCATGTGCGCCAATGCCTCTTAGCTGACAGTCTAAAGAGACATCTAAAAGAAACAAGACCAAGCTTTCTGACAAACTTCATGAGGAAGGTAGGAGAGTTTCGCAGGAGATCCTTTATACAGAATTTATAATATATGAGAGAGTGAGCACAGAAAAGAAGGAAAACAAAGTGTGTTTCGGGGAGAGGGTTTGAGTGCCAGAACTAAAATAGAACAGATGGTTCAACAAACACCCATGTTTGGTAGATAAATTCTTGTCAGGATGCCATTAGGCAGCAAAGAAGAACAACACAGCAACCAGCATGACCCATTTAATTAGACCACATGATATGTAAATGTTAGTAAATACACCAATCAGCCAAAACATTACCAAGTACAGACATAATAACCAATGATGTTGAATATCTTGTTAAATGTTAACTGTGATATAGTAAGTGAAAAGTTGGTTCTCATAGTCAACGAGATGAATGTGGGAGAAATTTTCCGAAGTAAAGACCTGAGCAACTTTACAAGGGACAAATCATTATGCTCAGATGACTGGGTCATAGCATCTCCTAAACAACAAAGGCTCATGGGGTGCTCCTACTCAGCAGTAGTGAGTAGTTACTGACATTGGTCCAAGGAGGGACAAACCACAAACTGGCAACAGCATGTTAGCACACAAGGGTCATCGATGTGAGAGAGCAATAAATCCTATCCTGTCTGGTGCCACTGAACAGAAGGGCTACTGTGGTACAAGTCACAGAAATGTTTGATGCTGATTACTTGTTTGATGTTAATTTGCTGCATAATACCTACTTAAACTTTGCCACAGAATAGGTTGTTTTACTGTTTTGGCTGATCTGTGTAATATTAAATGTTTATCTCTTAGAGCATTTGCCTTTGTGCTAACCCTTCTTTAGTAAATACACAGTATCTCTGCAAGTGCATTGACCCCAATGCCTGTGTGCAAGCATTACATCATTTTAAGTGTTTATATGCCTGTGAGTATGAATGTGTGCTTTCTATTAGTCACATATCAGTGTTTAAAAGCTGAATTAAGCCTGTTTTTAACATTATGTGTGTGATCTTTTAACTCCCATTGAGCTCACTGCATGCACAAGTGTTCAGTGGCTGTGCAAATCTGACCAAAATGATCTTCCCAACAGAGCAAAGAACAATGCTCAAAAGTAAAACAATTCAGCTCTGCAAATAAAGAAGAGGCCACTGCAAAATTGCAGTGCAGTGCCAGGCATGTCCCCCCTGCTTAAGCCAGTACATGTCCAGGCCCGTCTGAAGTTTGCCAGAGAGCATATGGATGATCCAGAAGATGTTTGGGAGAATATCATGTGGTCAGATGAAACCACAAAATAGAACCTTTTTGGTAAAAACTCACTTGCATCCCAGAAGAAACACACCATACCTACTGGGAAGCATGGGGGGTGGAAACATCATGCTTGGGGCTGTTTTTCTGCATAGGGGACAGGACGACTGATCCGTGTTAAGGGAAGAAGAATGAACGGGGCCATGTATCATGACATTTTAAGCCAAAACCTCCTTCCATCAGTGAGAGCATTGAAGATGGAACGTGGCTGGGTCTCCCAGCATGACAATGATCCCAAACACACCGCTCAGGCAACGAAGGGAGTGGTTCCGTAAAAAGCATTTCAAGGTCCTGTAGTAACCTAGCCAGTCCCAGACCTCAAACCCATAGAAAATTTGGTGGAGGAAAGTCCGTTGAAAGTCCGTGTTGCCCAGCGACAGCCCCAAAACATCACTGCTCTAGAGGAGATCTGCATGGAGGAATGGGCCAAAATAACCAGCTACAGTGTGTGCAAACCTGGTGAAGGACTAATAGGAAACATTTGACCTCTGCCATTGCCAACCAAAGTATTGAGTTGAACTTTTGTTATTGACCAAATACTTACTTTAAACTATAATTTACAATTAAATTCTTTAAACATCCTACAATGTGATTTCCTGCATTTTTTTTCTCATTTTGTCTCTCATAGTTGAAGTGTACCTATGATGAAAATTACAGACCCCTCTCATCTTTCTAAGTAGAACTTGCACAATCAGTGGCTGACCTAATACTTTTTTGCCCCACTATACATATACATATACGTGTGTGTGTGTGTGTGTGTGTGTGTGTGTGTGTGTGTGTGTGTGTCCCAAAGTGTCCCAAAATATCCCCCACACCATTACACCACCATCACCAGCCTGCACTGGATTTGGTGTAGAGAGACCTCCAGAACTGAACACTGTCCTTAACCCCATCATTCATAAGCAATGTCCAACCCTGTTAAATATGTGTAAATCCTTTCCCAAACAGGAAATACAGCAAATACATATTAATGTCCATTATTTTTGAATGACATTCAGCAAGCACAAGGCAGAGTTGATAGAGACAGCTCCAGAGACCCCTGGTTCTATTCCCAGCCTGGACTCTGCCTGTGTGGAGTAACATTTGAAAAGACAATTGGAATTGGTCAGTAGGTCGGTTGGCGTGTCTGAAGTGTCGCAGTGCCTATCTAAATCTAAAAAAAATGTTTTTCATTCACATGTACATTTTAAGTGTCCATCTTGGTTTCTTCATTTTCCCATGTAGTATACATGAAAAGCCATTTGTTTTAGCATTATGGGTGTGATATAATTGTGTTATGGAGGGGATTTGTCAGAAATCTTGTTTTTCATAAACACCGGTTAACTGATTTTATGAGCTAATTCCTCTGCAGTAGGAATTAACATTAACAATGAAATAATTCCTTACATCTCAACTTGGACTTAAAAATAAAGTGTGATAATTTAAAATAATTAGTCTGTCTTGATTTCTGTGTTAAAACAATGGCTGGATGAATCATTCTTTTCCTTGTGGTATCATTCTTTATAAGACAGTAACGTGATGGAGTTTCCTATACAATTGTCTTTGTATTCCTTTGTGCCCACAGTTTGTTCTGTGGTAAAGTTGACCTTTGCATGGCATTTTCTTTTAATACCTAACAGTTAATATTGTTTGCCTTGGTATGTGTGTATGAGGTAGATAATGTGTCTCTCTGTTTCAGGGCACTGGTGTTTGTGGTGCATGGGGCTGGAGAACACTGCAGCGTGTACAGCGATGTCGCCAATGCGCTGACCAAACACTCCTTGCATGTTTTCGCCCATGACCATGGTAAGTGACACCACAAACAAACAAATCACAGGCAATTCATCTAATTACAAATGTCAAAAATGTCATTAGCTTCAGAAATCTGAAGAAATTCAACATATGCTCTTTATTTGCATATTAAAGATCCAGATAGCTGACTATATATTTTTGTAAATAGTATCATGAAGCTACTTGCTGAAATGGTCTTAATTTCTCAATTCTATAAATGTACTGTATGTGCTTCTTATGAATGCACTTCTTACTGTATGTGCTATTTTTGTTAGCATACCAATAGCTGGAGTTTGTAAGAATGCAGACAATTTATGTTAAGCTAAATCACAAACATATTCATTTTCACTAAATATTATTAATAAATAAGGTATAGCCTAATAGTGTAGAACCTGTATAGTTTACTATTTGTCCAACCGAATGCTATATTAGACTTAATAACAGAAAAGCTTTCATTCTTACATTCTATATTTTCACATAGTCTGGCTTGTTTTTGCATTTAACATTCACTAGATTTGGTAAGATTAAAGTCTTGTCAAGCTTGTTTTTGCTTTGATTTTTAGGAATGTTCTTATGTTCTTATCTTGATGGGAGCAGATGAACCATGTCATGAATTTACTCGGCAATGTACAATGAGCTAATATCCCTGTGTTTGTGTAAAAATGTTGAGCACATTTTATGTGCTGATCATTTGAATCATTTGCATATTGAGTTATTGACTAAAGGAGCAAAATGTTTCTCATTACTGGTCACCATAAGAATAGAGAAAATTGGAATCGTACTGTAGAGATGTACACTGTAGCCCAGTGGAAAAGTGCCATAACACATGGACCTACAGTACTGTATGTCTATGATGACTTCCTCTTAATTTCATTTCAATTAGCTGCTAGTGTGTGTGGTGTTAAGTTAAAAAGTGCTGTAATGGGCTAACATGAGTCTAGACCGCTCAAACATGTAGGGGATTAAGGAAAAAGAAGCAATTACAGAACTGTATCTGATTGATTATATGCTGCCGTCTGCTTGACATGTCTGTCATGACTCATGCTTTGAGATTTTTGTTGATGCTGTCATACACACAGAATATCCAGCTATACAAAGAAGCATGATTGTGAAGTGGTACATGCAGATTAGAGAGATCAAGGGGAACAATGAAAGAGGACAATGAAAGGACAGGGGAATAGCAAACGAGTGAGGAAGATGAAGGAGTGAGTGAAAGCATATCAAGAGAAAATATCAAGTGTACATGCTCAGAATGTTGTAAATGTCAGTTGATGTTTTAGTGCCATGGTAACTAATGATTCACACAACACAACAGCACAGTGCTCCAAGTGTGTGTGGCGTGTGCGTGTGTGTGTGTGCGTGTGCGTGTGCGAGGGAGAGATTACTGGAACATAGGGTCTTGTGTCACACTGTGTGCAGTCACCTATACTGAAAATCAAATGAATTTCATCAGCTCTTCCTCACATGTATTCTGTATATTATAGTAGTGTGTACTGTCAGATTATCAATTCATCCTCATGACTTAATTCACTTACTATCAATTTGATTCATGCACTAACTCTCTTATTCTTTCTTCTTCTTTCAGTGGGCCATGGACAGAGTGAAGGCGAAAGGATGAATATTAAAGACTTCCAGATTTACGTAAGAGACTCTCTGCAGCACATAGACCAGATGAAATCGCGCTACCCCAACCTGCCCATTTTCATCCTTGGCCATTCAATGGTGAGATATAATCTTATAAATCTCCAACAGCCAGTAACTACACCTTTGGTATAGTGTAGTGTAGTCCTGTCCATAACTTTCCTCCCATGTCTGAAACCCAGCTTTCGTTGCACCCAATCCCGACCCTTCGTTTTGCAGGGGGTGAGCTCACAAGATGACTTGACTTCACCTTTCCAGGCTGAGCCCAATTGGGTTACATGGGATGTTGTTACATTTGGTCCCCACAATGTAATATAAACGTGACCCTCTCCACACACACACATTTGTTTCACTATCCTGGTGTGGATTTTCCATTGACATAATAATTACTGTAGGTAATGCTACACCTAACCCTAAGCTCAGTTACTTAATGGAGGGCTTTTGACTGTTTTAGTTTTTCAAAAGAAAGTTTTAGTTTATGTTAGTGTATTTATTAGTTTTACTTACCATTACATCAATGGCTATATTCACGACAGACAAAAGGTTATATCAGTACACTAGTCTGGGGCCAATTTGGAGTGACCAATCAACCTAATGCATGTCTTTGGAATGTGCGAGGAAAACAGAGTACCCGGAGTAAACCCACACAGACATGGGGAGGAAATGCACACTCCACACAGTCCAGGGTCAGGATAGAACCAGGGATCTTAGAGCAGTGAGTCGAGATCACTGTGCCGCTCTGCAGTTTAGTTTCAGTTTATGTGATGGCACAACATATTCCTGTTGTATTTACGATGCAAGCAAATACTTCAGAAGAGAACAGGGAACTGAAAAGCATGCAGCCACTGAAACATGCACGAAACTGTGAGAAACTAGAGCATTTACCCCCCCCCCCCCCCCCCTCCCCACGGTCAGCCCTCTATCACAAATTCATACTACCGTATTTTTCGGACCATAAAGCGCACCGGGTTATAAGCCGCATTAAATGAAACACAAAACTCTTTAAGTTCCGTCGGAAGCTCAGTTTGGTCTTTACCTGGCGCAGGGCGTCTTCTTGCTTCTCCACTTCCGTACCATTGATTCGTTAATGTTGAATTCTCTCGCAGCTGCTCTATGACCATGTTGTACTGCGTGACTGATAGCGTTGAGTTTGAAATCCGCTTCGAAAATGAGTGAATGAATGCACGTACCCTAATGCTGAAGCACATACCGTATTACTCCGTGATGCTGCGCACTACGGTTGCTTCGTAACCTACCAACGCCGTGCTAAAACATTTTGACAGATTTATGAGCACCGTGTACCATCTACAATCGGTTCTAGGTCAGAAAGCACAACCAGAATTAATTCATACATTAGGCGCACCGCATTTTTAGGCGCACTGTCGATTTTTGAGAAAGTTAAAGGATTTTAAGTGCGCCTTATGGTCCGAAAAATACGGTAATTCTCAGGTAGAAACTAATCCACAGCTGTCCCATTATTCACATAAGGTTCTTTCACGGCAGAGTATAGGTCCAGAATGTAATTCACCTGAGTGGTAAGACCGGCTCGTCATCGTCAATTTGGTAATTATAAGGAGCACAGTGCCAACCAAATATTGCTCAGCATTCAGTCTACTCATGCTGACTGTCCCATAAAACTTTTTGCACCAGAGGCTGTGCTGTTACATGTATTATTGCATATATTACTATAGAAAGATATGAATGAATAAAGTAGGTTAATAACATTACTGAAAAAGCCTTTGGACATTAACGGACATTACCCGGCCCATACCTGTACTATTAGCTGCATATTTTGATTGGTGTAATATACTAAACCAACAGTGACCGTGGTATATTAAAATCCAACCATGTTGTTGTGTCTCATACACTCATAATATGTCAGAGCGTCGGCTGTGCTAACGCTCCACCACCTGATTAATATCCAGTCAGTAGAGGTTCTTAGGTGGTTCCTTTCTGACTGAATAATTGTGCAAAGCAACAGACAGGCTACGGGCAGTAACTGTATACCTACCAAGTGCATCTATAAGGAAGGATTACCTAATAAATTTGGCCAATCCCATGCACATATGGATGTAATAATTTAGGGAATTCTCCTCTTCCTACATGCCAGCAGGATTTTTGAAAGTAGATTTTTTCCATATTTCCCATAAAGTGGGTAATGTATTTTTATACGTTTGACTTTTTGATCATTTTGACTATTTTACATGAGAAAGAATGTCAGAATTTTAGAGCAAGAGTGAGTTATTGCTCTTAACAGCCATTGCATTCTGCATTGTGGAACAGGACCCAGTTGACCTAATTAATTTTGTGTGTGTGTGTGTGCGTGCGTGTGTGTGTGTGTGTGTGTGAACAAGTACAGATAGAACAGGAAATGGCATATTTCCCATATGACAACACTGGTATCGAAACCTTGGTGCATTTGTTGTATTTAAGGTAATTTAAACTTTCAGATTAAATAACTGATGGCTTATAGAGCTAATGTTACTAACAACTTCACAGTGCACAGCGAATGTGTGATTCCCTTTCTGTGTGAGGAATCAACTCCAACTTTTATTAGTGTAGTCTTTAGGGCTTTGAATCACAGAATCGACTCTTCTTGGGTCTGACTCATACACATTTAGTTGTGTGCACATGTGAATCCAGGCACAAATGACAACTTAGTAGTTAATTAGATATTTTGTAAACTTGTTGGCACACACCTACAAGTTTATGCTGACTAGAGCTGTGATGATGGCTTCAAAATACATTGCCACTTAACTGTCCTGTGAGGGTAGGGATGATGTACATTTGTTCTGTTCTATGCAGCCAACAGTAGAGTAGTTCCCTTGCTTAGCTCCTAGGTTCAACATAATAATACTGCTGCCATGTGTGGAGTTATTCAGACGAGGGGTGGGATCATTTGAAAGAGCCAGTTTGGACGCAGGAAACTGAGCCAAGTATGCTACTGTGATTACAAAAAGAACATGTTGCCCGACTTGTACAGTGGTTTCAAATATGGGTTTACGTTGTCTGTTTGTTTCATGTTTGTAGGTCTCTCCCAATTGAAGCAGATAGTAGGTTGATCTTGTATGACCAAAAATGTCAAAACAGACCTACCTACCTACCAGACCTACTTTAGTATAGCCTGTAGTTCATGATCATCATGTATCCCTCCCTCACTTCCCCTGTTTTAGATTAACACCACACAGTATAACCACACTGCTACTACATTCTGTTTTCACATAGCTCACACCATCTTTATATCTCACCAGTCTCACATTTCACTGTTACTGGAGCACTCCAACTCCTATGTTTCCTTAACAACTTTTTCAGTTCTATCACCACTTTTTTGCTCTTTTTTGTTTTCTCTCTCATGTTTTCCCTTTGTATTGGTGTCACAAGTAATGGCAGATTGTTAGACTCTTACATAACCAGTCTTCAGCACATTATGGGGCCCACTAACACAATGATGCTATTTTATTCCCCATAGTGCTGATATAGTACGTGTGTGTGTGTGTGTGTGTGTGTGTGTGAGAGAGAGAGGAGAGAGAAGAGGAGAGAGAGAAGAGATGAGCAGACACAGGAGAGGGAGAGAGATGAGAGAGAGAGAGGGCAGAGAGCTCTTCTGTTTCCCTTCTCCTCTGTAGACTTCTAAATGTTAGAGATAAAAACATTGTACTTATATCCTTTGTTTACCATGTTTTTCGACATTTGCTTATCTAATTCTGTATTCCAACTTGGCATCCCCATAGGAGTTGTCTTGACAAACAAAGATCTTCCTTTGCGTCACACACTTGTTTAGGCACTTTATCTTAGAGTCATAACAATGTTTGCCTGGGTGTGTACATGAGCTTGAACTATTACTGATGCACTTAAACTGAATGAGGTCTGTGCTATAATTATAATACTCTACCTTATTAATGTGCATGTTTGTATCCATGTTGAAAGTAGTGCTTGACAGGAATGTGTTTTGAGACTAAGAGTACTTTCATGAATATTCAAAGCCTAATGAAGACCAGTTGAACAAAAAGGAGAACAAAATGGCAGCCTAGTAGCATAAAGAACACTGAGTGCTTCTTTCACTTTTTTCTACTCACTTGCTACTCATGATTCTCATTATCAAGTCCTTCATGTTTTTTGCTGGGTTGCTACAGATGAGATATTACTTTTCATTTTCTGCTTGACTTGTTTTAGATCTCCCTATGACAATAGAACCACAGGAACTGCATGTGTTTCCATTTTTCACCCCCTGATGTGCATTTGTGTTTTCTTGCAGGGTGGTGCCATTGCCATTTTGACAGCTTGTGAGAGGCCGCAGGATTTTGCTGGTGTGGTTCTGATTGGCCCCATGGTCCAGATGAACCCTCAGTCTGCCACACCCTTTAAGGTAGATGCATACCTTTGCATACAAACATTTAGGGCAGTCTGAAAATTTTTATGTAATTTTGTGTAATTTAGCAGACATCCTTACCCAGAACGACTTACAACTGATACAGTCTTCAATCCAAGAAATTGTGGGTTAAGGGTCTTGCTTAAGGACTCAACAGTGGGAGCTTGGCAGAGGTGGGATTTGAACCATGGATCTTGTGGTGTATAGTCCAGTACCTTAACCACTAGGCTATTGCAACCTTTTGCTGGTCTATAATCCAGTACCTCAACCACTAGGCTATCGCAAATTTTTGTGTGATGCCTTTCTATCCTGATATTATGGGATTTCCTACAATATTGTGTAATTACTGTATTGTTTTATTGGCCTTTTGGGGCTAGTGATACAGGACTACTGTACATGGTAGTTTAACTGATGCTGGTAACCTTATTAACACCACTTAATCGGTTTATGAAGCGATCCTTTCAAATTACATTGATAGGATCAGGAATTCACTAGTTGGATAATGAGACATGTGTATTAAAAACAAGAGTCAGTGTACTGGAAATTAAAATACATTGATCAATATATTAAGTAAGAGTTGAAATCCCTAACCCTAACCCTAGAGTTTAGCTCTACTGGGGTAAACATAACCCCCTTATTAATTCCTGATATATTTATAAGGGGGTTATGTTATTACCCTCTTAATAATGTTTAAGGATTGAGGATAGATATTTGGGAAATTTGTTTTGAAACTAAAGATGTAAAAAAATGTAATTTTTACAGTGTTTAAATGTAGATTTACATGTTTAATGTAGATTAATTACAGGGTATCATTTGAATAAATTAATTGCATTGTCCGCTTGCTACCAGAGAAAGAGATGCTTAATCCCTTAACTCATGATCTAGTATGTAGTTATTCATATTAATGGCTTATTGTTTAGTAACTAACATGATCAAGTCAGTAACTCAACTCTATATGCTAATGTTTCTATGTTTGTATTGTTATTTGATATATATATATATACATATATATATATTATATATATATATTATATTATATATGCAAAAAAAAACTATACTATACTTGTGGACATATTTTTATTATTCCCATTATTTTATTATAATCGTCATAAATTTACATATCTCTAATTTATCAGTCTACATATTATTTTATTTTATTTAAATTCTTATTAATATACCGGTATGTTGTCTCTGATAATAATTACTTAGCTTATTTAGCTGTTTATTTTCTCTATTACTATAAACTTAATTAGATTAATTAATTACATCATTCACTTTAATCCTTACATACAGTAACATCAAACCGCCCAAGGTGGATGAGTTCCTCTTTGAATCCTGCTCCTCCCAAGGTTTTTTTCTTATAATGTTTATTGGAGTTTTTCCTTTCCACTACTGCCCCAGCTTGGGCTTTGGGTTTAGATCATAGAAGATTGAAATAAAAAAAAATTATAAAAGCTGCTTTCATACAATGCTCCATTGTACTTAATAATTTTACTGTGGTAGCCTAGCGGTTAAGGTACTGGACTATGGACCAAAAGGTCCATGGTTCAAATCCCACCTCTGCCAAGCTGCCACTGTTGGGTCCTTGAGCAAGGCCTTTAACCCACAATTGCTTGGATTGTAAGGTTGTACCAATTGTAAGTCACTCTGGATAAGGGCGTCTGCTAAATGCTGTAAATGTAAATGTAAATAATTTCCACTATAATACACTAATCCCATTGTTGACTGACTTTGAGAATTATGGGAACCTTCTAGTGATGTCGATGAGAATGCAGTATGGGTGGAAATATGGTAGCATACACTTCTGATAAATAATCTTACAGTGGTACCCAGAACCTGTCAGAAAGCTAATCATGCAGAAAACATATTGCAGTCCACGCACTACTCTGTCGTAGTTCAAGTTAGAATCTAACCAGTTGTCATATAAACTAATGTTTCAAAACTTGACTAAGTGCTTCAAATATAAATTATGACATGTTGAAACATTCTTATGTTTTCTTAACACTGACATAGTTCAACTTGTTCTGGTACTCACTTGTGCCTTCTGAACAAGCATACTGAAATTACTTGCTGATTGAGATAAATATGAGACTCGTGTGGCTTATCATTAGTTCAGTTAAATATGGTAAATGAACTCCTTTGCCAGCGTGGGCTGCTGTAATAAGCACATAAAGGAGCATTCAGTCTCAACAATTCTTTCTTAATCTCTTATAACATATTAAATTCTAACATATACAATCTGTAGATTTGTTGGTTATATTAATTTTGGGTAGTGACTAGTGCGAGGGTGCATAATGTGGATTACTTAGAGAAATTATAGATTGGATAATATTTGCATGTGTTTACCTCAGTGCTGGCGTTCCATCAACAGTGAAAGAGAACTAGCCTGTGTCTATTATCCTGTTCATTCTTAGCTGATGAGTACTGCTCTTTGAAATAGTCTAAAGTTTTGCTTTATTTGTTTTTACAAGTCTCCCAGTCTGTGGTTTCCATGGCTATGGTTATATAACTGTCATTTTTTTCTGTTGATTTTTCTACCTCATCGTTTTAAAATGCCCAAATAAGAGGTCAAGTTAGTGCATTACCCTTCCATTGCTATGGAATCATTATTGATTTTTACATATTATGTAGCCCATTATATTTGTTTTGAGATGCAGTCTCTGGATTTGCTTTGATGGAGATGGAATAAACTAGAGTCTAAAAAACTGATGTAAAAATAGCTTTTTCAGATGTTCAAAGAATTTTCAAATCATTATTCTATAATGTTGCCTATTTGAGTTGCTGTTTTATGTAGCTTTTGAATCCCAAAATGCATATGTGTATTTCTTATGCGTAATTGCAGGTTTTCCTGGCTAAAGTTCTAAACCACATGGCTCCTGGTCTCACTCTCGGCTCCATAGATGCCAAGCTGGTCTCACGGGACCCAAAACAGGTAGAGTTCTAAGATTATGTGTACAACGTCATCTGTGTACATAGGGCACTAAACGCTGTGTATATATTTTGGTTTTCCATTAACAGCATCTATAATGAATAATATATGAGTTAATATATCAAACTAAGAGAACGAAAGACTCTTAGATGAACGAAAGACAAATGGCTTTGAACTTTGAACTTGGATGCGTGGGCTTCACTGGCAGTCAGTAGCGTGTAGGCGAGTGCGTTTGCACAGCAAGAAAAAAACATTTCAGCATTTATTGGAAAGTGCGCTTTTTTTTTGTCCCTCCTTTGTCTTGTGATGGTTATCTGATTTCTCAAAGTAAATCAGTAATTAATAACATGAATGACTTCTCAAACTTAAGTCTTAAATAAATCAGTGCCATTAAACTTATTTTCAATTTATAAAGTTGAAATAAGAACATGTGTTATTATCTAAAACTGAACACAGTTCCATGAGAGGAATATAAGAATCCCTATGCCATGACTATACTATGGCTAGCCAGTAAAATTAAGTGATTATATGTGTACCTATGTGCATGCAGTATTTAAAAAAAAAACACCAGACACCACTGGTGTGCATGCAGCATAGAAATTACAAGCTACAAGAGAGTGCTTGCTTAAGTGATTGTTGGAATTAAATCATCTGACTTGGAACCGTATGGGTGCTTGCCCCAAAACTAGGCCCAGCTGCTTCATGGTCTTTCAAAAACAGACAATCAAACAAAGCTAAGGGTCAGGGACCAATACATTGAACATTGACTGAGAGTCAGCTGTTTCTCTTTGAATTACAAGCATCAAAGTTAGTAAGCAACAATACATATACAGTGATGGGCGAAAGTGTTGGCACCCCTGAATTTTTTTCCATAAAATGACGTATTCCTCCCAGAAAATTATTGCAATTACACATGTTTTGTTATACACATGTTTATTGCCTTTGTGTGCATTGGAATAACACAGAAAGCCATATTGATATAATTTCATGCAAAATTCAAAAAATGGGCTGGACAGAATTATGGCTCCCCTCAATTTCATATTTGGTTGCAGACCTTTTGGAAAAAATAACTGAAATCAATCGCTTTCTATAACCATCAGCAAGCTTCTTACACCTCTCAACTGGAATTTTGGACCACTCTTCTTTTGCAAAATGCTCCAGGTCTTTCTCAATTGAAGGGTGCCTTCTCCCAACAGCAATTTTAAGATCTCTCCACAGGTGTTCAATGGGATTTAGATCAGGACTTATTGCTGGCCACTCCAGGACTCTCCAGCACTTTGTTTCCATCCATTTCTGGGTGCTTTTTGAAGTATGTTTGGGGTCATTGTCCTGCTGGAAGACCAATGACCTAGGACGCAAACCCATCTTTCTGACACTGGGCTTTACATTGCGACCCAAAATCCTTTGATAATCTTCAGATTTCATGATGCCTTGCACACAGTCAAGGCACCCAGTGCCAGAGGCAGCAAAACAACCTCAAAACATCTTTGAACCTCCACCATATTTAACTGTAGGTACTGTGTTCTTTTCTTTGTAGGCCTCATTCTGTTTGGGTAAACAGTAGGATGATGTGCTTTTCCAAAAACCTCTATCTTGGTCTCAACTGTCCACAAGAGGACATCCCAGTAGGATTTTGGCTTACGCACATACATTTTGGCAAACTGCAGTCAAGCTTTTTTATGTCTCTGTGTCAGCAGTGGGGTCCTCCTGGGTATTCTACAATAGCGTTTAATTTGCTTCAAATGTCAACGGATAGTTCCCAACACTGATGCACCCTGAGCCTGCAGGACAGCTTGAATTTCTTTGGAACTTGATTGGGGCTATCCCCCATCTGGACTATCCTGCGTTGCAATCTTTCATCAATTTTTCCCTTCCGTCCATGTCCAGGGAGATTAGCTACAGTGCCATGGGTTGTAAACCTCTTGATTATGTTGCGCACCATGGACAAAGGAACATCAAGATCTGAGGAGATGGACTTGTAACCTTGAGATTGTTGATATTTTTCTACAATTTTGGTTCTCAAGTCCACAGACAGTTCTCTTCTCTTTCTGTTCTCCCTGCTTAGTGTGGCACACACAGACACACAGTACAAAGATTGAGTCAACTCTCTCCTTTTTATCTGGTTTCAGGTGTGATTGTTATATTGCCCACCTGTTACTTGCCACAGGTGAGTTTAAACCAGCATCACATGCTTGAAACAAAGTTATTTACCCACAGTTTTGAAAAGGTGCCAATAATTTTGTCTGGCCCATTTTTTTGGAGTTTTAAGTGAAATTATGTTAATTTATTTTCTCTGCTTTTTTGTGTTGTTCCAATACACACAAAGGAAATGAACATTTGTATAACAAAACATGTGTACTTGCAATACTTTTCTGGGAGAATTTCAGGGGTGCCAACACTTTCGGCCATGACCTTATCACTAGACGTAAGAGAAGCAATATACAAAATAGGGGAGCACAGCATTGGAAACCAGCACTCTACCAACCAATATCAATATCCCAAAGTTTCCAGATATCTGTACACAGCTTTAAATGCCAACATACTCCATACCCAACTCCGTAACCAACATACCTCACATTGCCAGAGGCGTGAAACAATTCAGGTTGGATCAGTTGACTAATGCTGAACTTCTTTGACTCTGGTGAAGTGAGTTCTCTTGGCCCTGTCACTTTATATGATGCCCATATTAATGCCTAGATGGAGTTCTGCCTGGATGGTATCTCTATCCTATGTTCTACACAACATGGTTAAATGTATGTGGACACCCCTCCTAATTATTGTGGACAGGAGCTTCAGTTACACCCATTGGTAAATGGTGAATAAAATTAAACACATAGCCATGCAAATCTTCATAAACAAAAAATGCTGTTCAACAAGAATGGTTCTTGCTCAAGAGCTCAATGACTTTAAACCAAACACTGTCACAGAATGCCATATCTGCAGCAAGTCCTGACCAGCTGAGAAAGAGCTGACCAGGGAACGGCTTTTTGTGTAAAATGGAAGCTTCTAGGATCTACAAGAGTTTAGCCGCAAAGCAACTGACAAAGCAAACTCACAGAACAGGGTCACCTAGTGCTGAAATGCATAGCAACTCGATTGCGGAAGTCTACTGTGTCATCACCTACTGCAGAATTCCAAACTGCCTCTGGAAGCAGCATCAATGTGCACTGTGTGTTGGGAGCTTCATGAATTGGGTTTTCATGGCTAAGAAGTAGAACATGGAGCAATGAAACTTTTTTGCAGAGACTGAATGGCAGATGCCTGGAAACTGCTGTCTAATGGAATGCATAAACTTATATTTTCCTTCTGCTTTTCCTGCTGGGGATCGCTGCTTTCAGGAATTGGGCTGAATTCCAGTGATGGGAATGTTAATGTTATTGCATGTTAAGACGTATAAGTTAGTAATTTGTTTGCAACTTTGTGGCAACACTTAGGGGAAGACATTTTCCTGTTCCAACACTGCTATACCTCTGGACACAAAGACAAGTTTATTTATTTATTTATTTTTATTTAATGTTGCAACAGCATCAGTGGCTATACACACCAGGAGCAAGGCTAACTCGATACTAGTCAGACACATTCACACTGGGGCAGTTTTAGAGTGACCATTTAACATAATGCATGTCTTTGAAATGGGTATCTCTGGAGCTGTGCGGCGATCATGATAACCACTTGAGCCACTATGCCGCCACCCACAAAGTTAAGCCAATTCATAAATGAATAAAAGAAACAAAAACGTTCACCAAAAGAAACCTAGAAAGTAAAACAGTAAAGAAAGCGAACAGCACCCCTATTCATTAATACGCCTACGACGCCTAATACGCTGCGCCAACAGCATATGGGTCCGCGCATGCGGAAAGTGTCGGAAGCCCAAGCAGAGCGTCCACGAATGTGTGCCACAGGAATTCCTAAACATGCCCGCAGGAGCGTGGCACGGACACAGGGAAGAAAAGACTATAAATAAGCTCAGCGTCCTTTTCTGAGCAGAGGAGGAAGGGGGGCGATGGCATGAGAGGGAGAAGGCGGGGCGAACCTCGTAGTAGCGAGCGAGCCCAAAAAAGCAGTCCGGAAGTCCGGCGGTAGTGAGCGCTAGACAAGCTTTCCCTACACTGATTTCTAATCCCAACGTACCGGACAGCCTCCCGACTGCCCACGACTGGCAATCTGCTAATCACCAGTCTACCTTTGTCCCTATACAAAAAAACAGCGCTCAAATCCGTCCAAAAATAATGAGGGCTGGTTGCGATAGAGCGAATGTTATAGCGATAGCGGTATAGTGATAGCCGGGTGAAGGCTGGTGCAGACCGCACAAGGGTCTCTGTAGTGGTATAGTGCACATATGGCAATGATACGTCAACCTGTGTGGGCTACAAGGTGTACTTATTGCGCATTATGCCAAATAGGGGGCTGGCGCATGTGCGATCGCACTGAGCGTGCTCACGCCGCAAAATGAGTCAACGCTGACCTCTAGCCTCACATGCCAGGGTCAGCATGAACCCTAATATTTGGTGTGGAGAAACTGCAGTGGACTGCACATTGCCCAGACCTCAAACCCGCTAATCACCTTTGAGTTGAATTACAGCATTGAGGTCTTCAGGTGCAACATCAGTACCTGACCGCAAAACCCTCTAGGCCCAAATTCCCACAAGCACAATCAAAGATCACCTTCCAAATAGAATGGAACATGTTATTGCATTAAAGGGAGGGGCAAATTCATATTAATGCATATAAATAGAGTACAGCATAGCATGTATAGCATACTTATAGTGTAGCTCTTTCACATTCAGTGTTGTCCAATTCACATTAATTCTTTTAAAATGCACATAACAATGTTGCTGTGACCCATTTTTAAACAAACCTTTAATTAACCTTAAAGTGAACTTCAATAAAATTTAAATGGTTTCACACAGTAAATATCACAATCATTTTCTATGTATCCAAAAATCTAAGAAGAAGAAGAAGAAGAAGAATATTTAAGATGGTTCTGAAGACAGGCTGGATGACAAACGACTAATTGTTGTCAAAAAATGAACATAGTAAATCTAGGTGTCAAGTGTCTCAGCATTTTGTGCACATGAGAAGAACGGCAGAGTTGGAAAAATATTTGCAACTTGTTAATGAGGACCAATTATTTACAAAAGTCACTTACAACACTAATTACAACTATTTTGATTGGTTTCATATTCATGGACATGTAAAATGTCACAGCATCAGTGATGCCTTTCCATGCTTTTTTATTGTAAGAATTGTTTTCACCACAGTTGCACCTAAGTGCGGTCCGTGCTATCTGACTTTTTAGGTGCTAGGCTTCCTTTTAGGGTGGCTGAACACGTTTGATGTGTTTTTTCCAGAGGTGCCAATGCTGTCTTTGAATATTTTAAGAAAAATATTGTTTGAGTAGTGTCAATTTTGTGTAGAACCATGTCAGAATAGTGTCTGGTTGGCATGTCATGTCAGAGCTTTCAGTGCAAGTAAATGTGCTTAGTATGAAGTTTCTCGTGATCTCTCTGTTAAGTGGAGACATCTTAATTGTTTGAGATGAAAAATGATCATATCGAACACTCCATTGTAAGAGTAATTTGGACAGGTTAAAATATTCAAGCGACAAAAATAAAGTTTCTGAGAACATTACAAAAACTGTTATGCTTGTAATATTTTATCATATTGTTATAACCCACAACACCCCTCTGTGCAACACTATGATCACCTGTAGCTTAAAGTAGTGTGCTCTCAGCTATTTCACATACTTGTGGATTTCACAGAGATTATGAGTACAGACTAGGTAAATACACAAGAACATACATTGTATGGATTTGTTTGCATAACATGAACTTGATAGTATAGTCTGGTAGCTTATCTTCCATCCTGTGTCAAAGCCAAGGAAACGGATATCCATTAATCCTGACAATGCACTCACTGAGCTCAATTTTTTTTTTCCACAAATCCCATATCCTCCCTGACTGTACCACCATAGCAATTTCAATCATCTCTGGCATGTGCCTTAACATGTTTCTATGTGTACCTTTTTTATGTTGTGATCCCAACATCACCCCTCATCTTCTTATTGGTCCTTATTTGTATTACTTACTCCTGTCTCACCCAAGCCTTGATCACATTGTGTCGAGTCTTGATCCAAGTTCTTTATTTCCTGTGTTTGCCTTCATGGCCCAAGCTCATTTAATATTAAGAGCATCAATTTGCCTGTTGTGGCCTTGGCTGGAGACACCTGACTAATGCTAGGAACGTCGGCAACATATTATGGATTAATGCTTATACAAGTATCCCTGATCTCCCGTACTTGCTTTGTGTCTTAGCAATTACATGTTACACTAACCAAAACATACAATAAAACCCTATTCAAACATTTGTAAGTAACACATTAAGGTAGCCTTCAGTTTTCATTGTAGTTATTATTAAGCAGCAAAACATTAATGAAACAAATATTTTGTTCACTGGACATAGACTAACATTAACATTAGACAGTGAGGCTGTGTCTCAAACAATACACTTGGGAACTTTACATACTGCTACATTACTGAAAGCAATTCTAACAGAGGTGTGCTATTTTTACATACTACTTATGATCTGGCCAGAGACTAATGTTACTTGTCATTCATAGTGCTTTCTGGCAAATTGAGCTCAATTAATGTTACTATTCTCTAACCAAAACCATCTTAGTATGTTACAATAACAAGATGTTCTACACAAGCCATTTTCACCCAACACACAACAAACCAGCACGTTGTCTGATTTGCTGCCAACAAGTTACAGTTTTTCCTTCCTTGGTGGTATTATATTTGGGTGGGACAAATACAACTGGTTGTAGTGTTGAGGCAATACAAATCGACGAAATAATGTGTTGTAGTGCTATAAGCACACAATTCTTATCTGCAGTTCATAATATGATTTGCAATATCATTAATATATAAATAAAATAGATTGGGCCCAGTATGAATCCTTGTGGGACATCAGTAGTACATTCTTCCTGAAATGTAACACTCTGGGGCAACTGTTGCTCTCTTGTGCTGCAGGTGGAGGCATATGAAACAGATGAGCTGGTTTATCACGGAGGGATGCGTGTGTCGTTTGGAATGCAGTTGATGGCAGCTTCCTCACGCATAGAAAGCGAGCTGCCCAACATCACCTGGCCTTTTCTGCTTCTGCATGGCAGCGCCGACAAGCTCTGTGATATCCGAGGATCCCATCTTATGTACAATCAGTCTAAGAGCACAGACAAATTAATTAAGGTGGGTTCAACGTCTATACTTGTCTACAGTTCATTCACATATTACACTCAGAGACAAATACAAACATGAACAGGAGGTCATTTCGTGCTTTGGCACAGTACAAGGCAACTGGGCATAGTTTAAGTGTGCCCTAAAATAACCCCATCCATGAATGATTGGGGGCTAACAAAGCAACAGGTACAGTCGAAGTAGCTCTATATGGTAGACAAATTTAACAAAAGGTCTAGTGAGTATAAACTGGAGGATGGCAAAAGAAGTCATGAAGCTACACTCACTGACAAAAAAAAACAAAGCCCCCAGATAGAAATGTCAGACTGCTGCAAAACTCTGCAAGCAGTTACTGTATGTCACAGGCAGATGATTACAGGTGTGGTCTGATTAGACACTGGGTCTTGCCACAAGAGGCTGTAAAAGTGCTTTCCGTACTGCTCTATAAAAGGCTCTCAGAGGCTACTCTTGGGTAACATACCTCTTGGTGAGAGATTGTGGTCTGCTAAACATGCCTCTATGACACATTTGCCCACAGATGGACCTGTAGATCCTGCACACTCATAGTTTGCTGAAGCTGGTGTCCCAGATGGTCATATAAATGCTCGATTGGCAATAAATCTGGTGACCAGGCAAGCCAAGAAAGTGTTGCAATGTGGCAGAGACATTCCTGGGAAACCCTTGCTGAAAATGCCAGTTGGAAGCCCTGCCATGAGAGGCAACACATGTGGCCGAAGGATGTCCTGCACATATCGTTGACTTGTTAGTGCCCCTCAAATCACCAATAGGGGTGACCGACTGCCGTATGCAATGGCTCTCCAGATAATCACACCAGCAGCAAAGGCAGGATTAAAGCACTCTCTACAAGGCCTTCAAACTCGAAATTGACCATCGTCGGATCCCAAACAGAACCTGGATGCATCGCTAAAGACAATACAATCCCAGTCCATAGCAGTCCAGGTTTTTTGTTCATGACAACTGCAAACAAAGGCAATGGTGGCTGGTTGTCAATGGCAGGCCACATAATGGGCATGGTGACAACAAATTTCCTTCTGCTGAACATCTGAAAATGGTAATGGTCTGTATGGGCCGTCTGGAGCTTGTTCGCCGTGTGTGCGTACCCTCAGGGAACCACTGCTCCCAACACCACTTAACAGCTAGGTCAGAACAGTCTAGATGGCAGGCAGTTCGTCAAACGTCTATCCTGCTTCTCTCAGTCCATTGATGCGCCCCTCCTCAAAGTCTGTCAAAATGTCTGAGTGAGTTGTAGAGGCATGTCTAGCAGCCAATGATCTCTCATCAAGCGGAACTCTACCCAAAAGTAGCCCCTGAGAGCCTTTTCATAGACAGCGAGGGGAGTACTTTTACATCCTATTGTGGTAAGACCCAGCGTCTAATCAGACCACAACCGCAATCATTTACATATCTGCCTGTGACGTACCTACATGCCAAGTTTTGCAGCAATCAGACATTTCCATCTGGGTGCTTTGTTTTGTTTTATTTTGTCATGGAGTGTATTTTCCATAAATGTAATAATGCAGTCTTAACACGTGTTTTCCCAGCTGGCAGATGTTCTGAACAGCTCACCCAGGTGGTCTAAATCTACACAGTTATCAAACCAGTAAATCTATTTTAGAATGTGATGCTCTTCAGATGTTTGCACAAAATATTGGTATTTGAAGTTGTACGTTAGAGTTTGTTCTTGTGCATTGTGATTACCCAGAGTAATATGATTTTAAATGTTCCAGGTGTATGATGGAGCATATCATGCCCTACATCACGAGCTGCCTGAGACGGCAGAGGCTGTTCTTCAAGAAGTGACCACCTGGATTGTGGAGCGTCTTCCTGCCTCCTCTGGGCCGTAGCTGCCTATCTTCCAATAAGCCACACCCCTTTGACTAGGTTCTCCCCTACACCACGTTTTCATCTTTCATCTCTGTTTACAACTCTTCCTGCAGCTGAACCCAATTGTGTTCATTATTTTCAATAGGAGAGATGATGGGGATCACCACTCTATGACCTTTTGCGCCTGGGGCAGAGCTTTGATGTTAAGGCTTATATGTCTGTTCATTCCACCCTATGCTTTTCTAGCACCACAGGGTGCCATTCACACTTCACCTTATCGTGTCAGTCAACAGGAGGACCTAAATAAGCACAGCTTTGACCAATGCCTGGCTCTCCTTTTGTGCGTTGCTGCAGTAACCGAGAAGTTGCCCTTTGTCCTCCTCCTTGTATTTGATGTTGCAGTCTATGTTGAACTTCTGCACTTTAGCTCTGCTGTCCCTACTGGACAAGAGCGGTAATGCAGACTTCAATTATCCCAGTTACCAGGGAGACACCATGAAAGATTGGGTTCTCTTGGAAAAAAATGAATTTCTTATAAAACAGGGTGTCATGGAAACAGACCGAGAAAGGACGGGAGGGGGAATGGCTGATGATTGATGTTCATAGGATGTTTAGTGAGATGAATGAGAGATAAAAGCTAGGGCATCGCAGCTGCAGGATGGGGGGCCCTAAGCCCTCATCTCTTATAAGAATTTACACACACATACCATGCATGTATACAAGCACCAAACAGTCCACCACAAGCAAGTGAAATTCAATTGGCTGCACAATTACAATATGATTTCTTTAAAGACCGGTGACTGTTCTGACTACAGACTGTTCCATTCCCTTGTATAGGGGGTTGGGCTGGCAATGACTGTTCTCCAGCATTGTGTCAGAAGGCTGAATATGAATGTGTCTATTGACAGCAGACACCTCCCCCACAGAGGCAGGAAATGATACTTCCCTTATGTGCATTATTACTGATGTATCGTTTTGTGTATGTTACTGTAACATTACCATAATAACTTCCCCTACACATGAGGTGAATGTGGGACGGCAATCAGACAGTGTGGATTCATATGATGACATCTGTATCTCAAGTAATACTTAGCAGTTTTGCAGACATAAATGTGTGTAACAGAGATTGCGTTTTAATCCTTTCAGTAGAGGTTTATTGAGGCATATTTTTACAACTACATGTGCTAAACATTTGTATGATGGTCTTTAAACCTTGCTGGCTTTATGTCTTAGGAGTACATTTTCTGATCTTCTGTATGTAGGGACGTCTCAAAACTTGTTAAACTATTTTTAAGAATATTTGCACAAAATGTAAATACACTTACATATTTTCCAGAGTACTTGTATTATAAAGTAGATGTATTTGTTAAAGAGAAAATGTTTCCACAACATTCTAATCATTATAATCCTTAAAAAGGTAAAATTGTAAAAACATATCTGAACATTATATATTCTGGACATGATTTTTTAAACAAGCGATGATATTTTATCAGCATACTGAAATACACTACATGGCCAATATTATGTAGACATCTTTTTTACCTAATGGATTTGGCTGAGTCAGTCATATCCATCAAAAGTGGGTTAATAAAGTCAAATATAGAATTTCTATATAAAGATATTGGCAGTAGAATGGGTGGTACTGAAGACCTCTTTGACATTTAACGTGACACTCTCATAGGATGCCTGCTTGTCAGCAACTCAAGTTCACTAAATCCATGTCCAGTTAGGGCAGCCTTTGGTCAGTTGTGAATGGCAAATGCCAGGATAATGCTACATTGCTGATTAGTAGAGGAGAAATAAATGCATCTTACAGTGAAGGGAAATCTAACTGCTACAGCAAAAATACAGTTGTGTGCTTCCAACTTGAGGCAGCATTTTGAAGAAGGCCCTTTTCCTGTTTACAAGTGCTCCAGTGTACAAACAATGACTATATAGAAGTTAATTGCTGGATTTGGTGGGAAACTAATTGACTGGTGTTCAAGGTCCCTGACAACAACCCCATGCAACACCTTTGGGAAGAATTGGCAGAATGACTGCACTTCAGGACAACAGTACTACCCAAGTCAGTCCATGCAGACATGTTCCAAATTCTAGTAGAATGTCTTTCCAGAAGGGTGCTGTCTGTTGTAGTAGGAAAAGTGGGCCAACACCATATTAATGACAATGGTTTTAAATGTGGTGTTCAGGCATCCACAACGTTTTGGTCATATAGAGTTTATTGGGCTATCTGAAGGTTTCTTCATACCTTTTCATGTTTGGTGATTTCTCTTATGATCATTCTAAATGTTACTGTGACCTGCTCAGTGATCTTATCATACTCTTTAAGCTGTGATGCATTTGGCAAACCAGGCTTTGTTTTTTAGCACTTGGGAGATTCCGGTCCCGTTTTAGTAAATAAGACTGGTGCTGACCTCATGCACATAAAGTATACGTCCAGTATATGCAAAATCCATCAGAGGGTTCTCCAAATGATTTCTACCATATTAGGACTACGTCACTACTCAGTACTCTGCTCAGTAACAACGTTCTTCCCTGTGCATAGTTGCACATTTTGCAAGTTTTACATTCATCTGGTCTCAGGGAGTTTTAGTGCAGCTAAGTAGAAAAATAAAGGATATTTAGTTTTGGCATATATCCCATTTAACACACATAATAATCAAGTGCTGTAATGTGATGCATTAAAAAAGCAATCAAAATTTCTATATAGGTAAAATAAAGCGATGACACTGTGTAGCTTAATTAAATCTTTAATAGTTCTAGTGGATTTCTTAACATGACCAAACAATGAAGTAAAAGAGGGTATCTTAATTGACCCAAGAAAAAAAAAACTTCATGCTGTCGTGTAATATTTCACAACAAACTTGTTCTTGCATGCATTTTAATGCTCATTCACCATGTCTAATGTCAGATGTGCACACTTGTCACCATCTGTTATTTCAGAATTCTGCATCAATAACTCGGAGGCAACGTTCTCCAGTAGCCAGTTCTTACGTCACTATGTGCGACTATCCACCACTGACCACCAGCTATCAGTAATTTCTTTTGAAATCCAGTCGTTCAGCACTGTCAGCATTCTGCTGTAAAATGTGAACTCCAGACTTCATTCGATATTTGAAAGCCAGAGTCTGTCAGACCACATGCAGGAATGTTTTACGAACTACTGTTTGTAAATGCATGTAAAATGTAAATTATACTAATAATTGTAATATAGTATTGAACATACTGAATGTGATCGAACTGTTTAATTTTGACATCATATGATCTGTAGTTGAATAAATGAAGACTGTTACATGACTGACGTGTGTACAATTTATACACTACCATTAGGAATACACAAGTTAGGAATCACTGGAAGGTCTTAGTTTGAAAGCCAAATATTAGCATAATCTGCAACAGACAATGTGACTTAGGGATGTACCATGGTGATTGATAGTGTGTGAACAATTTAGAATTTTCTATATTTCTTAGAAATATTACTTAATGTCAGATTTTAAGTCCTAAACATAGATAAAGAGTTAAACGAATGAGACAAAAATATTACACTTTGTCATTTATTGGCAGGTATCCAGTATGACATATCTGTGACTGGCATAAGGATGTGAATCTTTAGGATTTGAAGTTGAAGGTGCAATTAGAGTTAGGTGCTTTCATCCAATGGGGTGACAATCAGGTGTGAGTGAGCACCCTAATTTATGTAAAGAACGGGTATCTCTGAACGGGACTGTGGTAGCCTAGCGGGTAAGGTGCTGGACTATGGACCAAAAGGTCCAGGGTTCAAATCCCACCTCTGCCAAGCTGCCACTGTTGGGACCTTGAGCAAGACCCTTAACCCACAATTGCTTGGATCGTAAGACTGTATCAATTGTAAGTCGCTCTGGATAAGGGCGTCTGCTAAATGCTATAAATGTAAATGTAAACTTCACAACACGTTTGTGGAAGTTGTTGTTACTCTTATACTTTACAAAAAGTTTCTAAATAGTTTGGACTCCACCAATATATAGTCAGACAGATGGACGTATAAAGACAGACGTGTAAAGTTCAATACCACTGTTACTCTCAACAGAAGTGGTTGACCAACAAAGGTCACCCCAAGAGAATGCTATGTAATAGTCCACAAGGTCACAAAGGAGCCCAGGGTAACTTCTCTCACGGTAGCCAATGTTAATGTTCATGCGTCACCCTTCAGGCAAACACTGAACAATAATGGTATGCACAGCAGGGCTGCAAGATGGAAGCCACTGCTCTACAAAACCACCATTGCTGCCAATCTGCACTTTGCTAATGGTGATGTGGACAAAGCCAGAAGGCTACTGGAAAAATGTTTTATAAACAGATGAAGCCAAATTAGGACGTTTGGTTTGATTAAGAAGTGTCCCATCTGTGAAACATGGTGATGGTAGTATCAGGGTTTGAGTCTGTTTTGCTCAGTCTAGGATATGACGTATTCCCAATATTGATGGAACAATAAGTTATACCAGTAAGTTTTGTAAAAATGTCAGGATGTCTGCTGGTGAACTACATCTGAAGTGAACATGGGTCCTGTTGCATGTTTCATTTGGGGTTTTTGTTGTTGTTGTTGTTTTTCTTTTGTGCATTTTCTATTTTTTGGACTTTTTTGAATATAAGGCATACTGCTTTTAGTTTTCTTTCCTGATTATCCTTCATTGGTCCACCTGTTTTCCATTTATACCCTTCTCATTTTGTTTATACTTGCTCTATATATTACTCTATATATTATACACAGCTGACTGGGAACAACCAGGATCTTTTGTCACAGGAAAGAAAATGCTAATATTTCAAATCATTTCATTTAATTTGTTTGAGGTAGGCTTCACAAATCCAGAATGTTCAGCTATTAAATAAAATTGATTGGCGTCAGAGCTGGGATTTGTTTTTTTTTTTGCTTTGAAGAAAAAAGGCTGTAGGACTTTTACTTGTCTCCTGTTGATCACATTTTTCTCCTGAGCCAAAAGTCTCCAGTAATCCCACATGTCCCCATTAGTTTTAGCAGAGATACATAGTCACATTAGGCTTAAATCTGCCAACATCTTGATTCTCATGTTTATCTGCTGCTAAAAACAGTGAGCCCTCATAATAAACTTAAACATTTCTCATCTATTCCAAGAGTTTATTTGGTTTAATGTGAAGTAATTTTAAAATTAACTATACATATACTACGCAGGTGCACTATTTTATAGCTCTCCACTTCCTCCAAAACATTCTCTTGGGTGGTGTAGCAATCTAACGCACGAACTGTGGTACAGCAGGTCTGTGAATGAGGAAACACTGGAAAGGAGTTCTACCAGCTTTACTTATGCTTCAAAAGAGAAGGAGGGCTTTGAAAGAAAAGAGTTTGTAGTTTCTGTTACGGTTCACGTGGGGCAAACCATGGTATGTGAGGGGAGGACCCAAGTGCAGAGAGCTGTAGAGCTGCTCTGAGTATATAACTCAATACTTTGTAACATAACCTTTGTTGGCAATGACAGAGGTCAAATCTCTGTCATTCCTGTAAGTCTTCACCAGGTTTGCACACACTGTAGCTGGTATTTTGGCCCATTCCTCCATGCAGATCTCCTCTAGAGCAGTGATGTTTTGGGGCTGTTGCTGGACAACACAGACTTTCAACAAATTTTCTATGGGGTTAAGGTCTGGAGACTGGCTAGGTCACTCCAGGACCTTGAAATGCTTTTTACAGAGCGGTGTGTTTTGGATCATTGTCATGCTGGAAGACCAAGCCATGTTCCATTTCAATGCTCTCACTGATGGAAGGAGATTTTGGCTTAAAATCTCATGATACAAGACCCCGTTCATTCTTCATTTAACACGGATCAGTCGTCCTGTCCCCTTTGCAAAAAAACAGCCCCAAAGCATGATGTTTCCACCCCCATGCTTCACAGTAGGTATGGTGTTCTTGAGATGCAACTCAGAATTCTTCTTCCTCCAAACACGACGAGTTGAGTTTTTACCAAAAAGTTCTATTTTGGTTTCATCTGACCACATGATATTCTCCCAATCCTCTTCTGGATCATCCATATGCTCTCTGGCAAACTTCAGACGGGCCTGGACATGTACTGGCTTAAGCAGGGGGCATGCCTGGCACTGCAGGATCTGAGTCACTCTCAGCGTAGTGTGTTACTGCTGGTAATTCTGAGATTTTTGCTCATCGTTCTCATGATCATTTTGACCCCACGGGATAAGACCTTGCATGGGGCCCCAGATTGAGGGAGATTGTCAGTGGTCTTGTATGTCTTCCATCTTCTTAATATTGTATGTATATATATATATATATATATATATATATATATACACACACATATAGTGCCGCTTTAGAGCCGCCTTATATGACTAGGGAGACAAGTCCTAATTTTGGCTATTGGGGGGTACACCCACTTGGCACTGTGCTGGGGACGCTGCCGCCGTGCTAGCACGTTTACTGTGCCGGCACTGCCCTCTGGCATTGGACTGTGAGGCAGCGCAACTAGGTTCATAACATTCTCAGCTTGCAAAGGGAGCTTGGGGAGTTTCACCACCTGACTTTGGAGGTCCGATAAGAAGAACAATGTATCAAGGAATACTATAACATTATATTGTAGTATTTCCATTTTATCTCAGGCCTCCCTCTGCTCCACTGTTTTTGGGATTGTCTTTAAGGAAGGAGAACCGCAGACCTTTGCATATCTTTTTCAGACATCAACTACATAGAGAGAACAACTCATTATTTTTTAAGCAAAGATGTATTGAAACTGTAGAAAAATATTGAGAGAGAGAGAGAGAGAGAGAGTGTGTGTGTGTGTGTGTGTTCAATAAATCAGGTCCAATAAATGCACAATTTAAAAAAATATTGCATTTGTAAGATTATATTTTTTCGGGATATACTAAAAATTAATTTAGGGAAGTTTAAATGCGCTTACCTAGGTACTGAGTAGCCTAGCATGTTGGTAATATTGTTCCGTCACTTGCATACTATTAATATTTCAACATAATTTAGAATCAGTACAATTTCTTAAAAGCATATCTAGATTTACACACACACACACACACACACACACATTTGTCTTGCTATACTTGTGAGGACTTTACATGACATGAATGATAATGAAGCATTACTGCAGCTAATTAATACTACACCTACACTTTATCCTAACCCTAACCTCAGTAATCTAAAGCAAATATTTTGGCTCTTTTAGTTTTTCAAATAAAAGTTGCCATTTTGCTAAAAAAAAATCAAGTAAAGTAGTGAGGTCTGGAGAAACGTATACATACACACATAGAAAAGATATACCATCTAATACAAGCTCTGAACTGACTGCGTATCAGAAGCGTTTATGTACCATTTTATAACTGGTTATAAGTTATAAGTATAAGGTTAAAGTTATAAGTTATATAAAACCTTATATAAGTTATAAGGTTATAAGGCACTGGTTATATAAAACGCTGTGCTTACACATGACTATCATTTCCTCCACTACAAAATTTGTGTGTCAAAATGTTGAAGTTCAACAATCTTCATGGGGTTTCACTATGTGTACCCTACTTCATATTCAAATAAGGTTTATCTCACAAACCATTTTTTCAATCCCTTGACTACTGGACATTAGTTTAGAGGTCAGCAAGTCACTGAGGACATTCATCAGTTAATTTTTCAGGTACTGGATTGAAAATCTGCAAACAGGAGAAATTGGTGGCATCAACGGGGTAATAAGGATGATTCTGAGTACAGAGAGGGTCCTTGAGTGGATTAATAAAATTATGTATCAACTGGTAATAATTGTATGTTCAACTGATGTTATTAGAACCGAAGTCATTCCCATTATTTCCAGTGGGTCGGTTCTGTTGTCAGTAAATAGGCTACTTTGTTTCTTTTAGTGTCCTTGAATTTGTTACGTGTACACCCACATGCACACAGCTCCCAGTCACTCATACATTACATCATCTTTTCACACCAAAAACAATAGGCCAGTGTCTTATTATTATGTGTCTTATACATGTAAATAGTTATGTCAGATATACCATTATTTCACACTTACCATGTAGATTCTACAAAAATATTAACCACTTCCAAGGTACTGTATATAGTTATGTTTGATTAACATTGATCTATCTTTTGGCAGCATGGTGGCTCAATGGAGGTGACAGTGCTAAAACTCCTGGGTTCAGTTCCCAGGTGTAGTGGTCTGGGTCCTTTCTGTGTGGAGTCTGCATGTTCTCCCTGTGTCCGTGTGGGTTTACTCCAGGTACTCCAATTTCCTCCCACAGTCCAAAGTCATGTGTTAGGTTAATCGCCGTCTTTAAAAGTGTCCCTAGTGTGTGAGTGTATGTGCCCGACAGTGGATTGGCGTCCTGTCTATGGTCTATGCTGCTATTTAGACACCAGCTCTCCTGCAACCCTATTCAGGATAAAGCGGATAAGAAAGTGAATGGGTGAATGTTCTATCTTTACTGTAAATAATACACCACAATTCTTAAGAATTACCTCATTGTCTCCAAGTCCAGGCCAGCTGCCTAGTCATGAGGTCATGATAACCTCCCTTCAGGAGCTCTTGTACATCATTGTAATTCATTTCCAGTATCTTTATCAAGGCTAAATCTATAATTACTCCATTGTGTTCTTGGTTATGCTTACTTCAGTACATTTCAACTGACATGATTACACATTCTCACTAAAGCTCCGGTTAAAGGCTATAAAGAATATTATACAAGAGTAATAATCAATCACAATGTATCATCTCAATACTCATCTTTAAAATGTCCCAAATAATTCCCCTTGTTTTCTTTTCAGATGCTCTGTACATCATTGACATATCATTGTTTTTCATTCATAAAATAGTGTCTTAACAATCACAAAATGTGTACTGGAACCAATGATACTAGAAACTGTTATGATGGACAGAGTACATTTACATTCAGTCATGTAGCAAATGCTCTTCTTCAGGAGAGACTTATAGCCGATACAGTCAGTGACTGTAGTCTACAAAGTACAGCTATAAAATAGGAGTGAACTGGGGACTACGAGTATGTAGTGGACGTACTACAGGTCATTCTGTGTGGTCATAGGCGATAAGGTGGTGTAAGTGGTTAGCACTGTCACATCACAGTTTCAGAGATCCCCGGTTTCATCCCTGTTCCAGAGTTTACATTTACAGCATTTAGCAGACGCCCTTATCCAGAGCGACTTACAATTGGTACAGTCTTACAATCCAAGCAATTGTGGGTTAAGGGCCTTGCTCAAGGACCCAACAGTGGCAGAGATGGGATTTGAACCCTGGACCTTCTGGTCCATAGTCCAGTACCTTACCCACTAGGCTACCACAGTTTGCATGTTGACCTCGTGTGAAGTTTCACAAGTCTCGTGTGAAGAGAGATCAGTTGATCTCTCTAAAGTGTCCCAGTTTGGGAATAGGTTTATATGCAGGTTGCGATGGATTGGCGACCTGTCAATGGTTGATTCCTGCCTTGGAGTAAGCGAGTATGAAAATGAATGAATGACTAATATTGGACTTATATCATTGTAGTTTTACATAATGAACAGTAGATGGCGACTTCTTACTGTCGTGTTCGTCTGACTCGCCTTCACAAAGTGATTTAGACTTCTACACTATGAAGCAGCAGCAGCTCCGGTGACTCAGCAATAAGAGAGAGCTGCTGGACCAGAGCATTTCTTGACCCAGATAGCAAACAGCTCTGGACTGTCTCAGTTCAGTTATGGCAAGGGCAAGTGTATCGTTAACCAGCTTTGGCCCAGCTGCTGCCATCATGGCATTCAGACTCTGGGCCACATTTGGCACTCATGTAATCTACCATGGTAATGTGAGCCAAATGTGGCCTTCCGTTCTGCTGATAGTGCAGTGGTGGCTGTGTACTGGCAGAGAGATTCAGTTGAAGTCATCTCCATCATTCCACAGCGGTATGTGGGCCAAGGCAGAAGTGTGACCCAGAGCTGTTCCATCAATCATTTGCTATCAGGGGAGGTGCCGAATCCAATGTGTGGCTTGAAACATGAATGTTGGTGGTGAGTTTATGGAAACCAGCGATGGACTGTCGAATTGTTTGTACACCCTATACCTCTACTTACTCCAAGTGAATTCTGCTTGGAATCCAGATCCTCCATCCTTTTCTTACTATATTAACTCTTACAGTATACACCACACGTAGAAGCATACATATGTTACACTTCAACCCAGTCATACATGGAGATCACTAATGATAGGTCTTATCGGGTGTAGTATTCCACACCTGGTTTACGTTCTTTTGGTTTTGTTTAAATGGGGACATTGATTTTTTTTTCGAGCCTTCGTCGGATTACTATTACTAGTATGGCATTCCTATTTCAAGGAAATTATTCTGTGTAATGTTCAAGTGTCCCTTGGTATTATCTGCTCCAGTTTTTCTTGAGTGATAGCCCGCCCTGTTTCCTTCCCAGGAAAAAATGTACTGTGAGTTTTCATAGTAAAACTGTGAATTGCTAGACAGTTTTAATGTGAACTTTCATAGTTTGACCATGAAGTTCACAGTTGTACTATGAATTTTGGTGGTAATTTGGCCACTTCATGGATCTCCTGCCAAATTTCACAGTACATTTTTTCCTGGGTTAAACTGACTTGGTATCTAGTATGACTTGGTTTAAAGGTATGGCTCAATTTAGCAATCTGGCAGTGGTGGGTAGGGTTTATTCCTTTTCCATAAGTTAGGCGTTTTATGCACTCGAAGCAAATGGTATTCCTTTAACCCTTGATGTTCCAAAATGTTATGTTGACTGAGTGAAGCAGTGAATGGTTGACGTCTCCTCACAGCTTTTTCTTCGTGTGAGTCATGTTTCCCCACAAGGGGGCAACTGGCTCTCTTAAGACTTAAAGGAGGAGCATACAGAGGATTTAGAGGTAGGTCCTAGTCCGTAGCTATGGTAACGGCATTACCTCTAGCCTGGAAGTAAGGAGGTCCAATAATAGAACCTCTACCCGCCTCAGGGAAATCAAATAACTGCGACCACAGTGTTTTACGTGAATAGCTTGCACTTTTGAACCGAAATGGGTCAATAAGACTTTCTAGCTTATTTCTAGATTCTACCAGTCAGTTGGCCTATTAATCAATTAAAAGATCAACGAGTATTTGAAGGAATATGTCTGGAATTGTCATGTCACACTTGATTCTGTGGTTATTTAAGCATTTTTGTGTGGATTTAATTGTATATGCTGGCTAATTATCCTGCTAAAAACCTAATCCATGACCCAGCTTTAGCTTCTTGGCAGAAGAAGAAAGATTATTGGTTCTTCATGGAGTCTATGATGCCATGTGTATTGAAAGGGTTTCCATTGACATTTGGAGATAAAACAGCTCTACAACCCGAGGAAAAAATGTACTGTGAATTTTCTTAGTGAAACTGTGAATTGCTTGACAGTTTTAATGTGAACTTTCACAGTTTGACCATAAAGTTCACAGTTTTACTATGTATTTTTGATGGTAATTTGACCACTTCATGGTTCTACTGTCAAATTTCATAGTACAACTGTAAGCTTGGTTGACTATGAACTGACCGTGAATTATTTCACAGTTGTACCATGAATTTTGGTTGTAATTTGGCCACTTCATGGATCTACTGTCAAAGTTCACAGTATTTTTTTCCTGGGACATCACAGATCCTGGAATATTTTTTCATTTTAATGCCGAACTGAAGATTTTGAGGACCTGTGGCCCCAAATATCCAGTTGTGATTACTGGGGGAAATGCTTCTCAAACCTCATGGAGAAAAACACAAAGGGTTAGGGTTGATTACGGTATATACAAATTTAATTAAGTGGGTGTGGAAAGCGAGTGAGAATGTATGGACAACACAGTGCAGTAGTTCATATCAGGTTTTATGCAGTCATTTTGGCTTCTTTGTTTGTGCAATATTCAACAGAATCATGAAATGCAAACACTTATTAGAGCAAATCAAACATAGCATTTTTTATTTTGTAAACAAAGAAGTGCGTAATGTTCAGTAGCTAGAATGTAACACAGAGGATTAAATTGCTGTGTACCAAACTGCATATTTCCCGATTAAATATTAAATATGTACTTAATAAGCACTTACTTATTAAATATTAGTAAGTACACTGTTGGAAGAGTTACATTTAAATGTACTTCACTACAGATTACAGAATGCATGTTCTTATATATAATTTGTAACATTTTATAATTTGTAGAATTTAATTGGAGATTAATACTAATTGGACAAATGGCTTTAATAACTTTGAGGCAAAATGTCCTTTGAAGCCCCTCACACAGCGCTAACAGACACTCGCTGAAGTCTGTGCGTCTCTGGTGCGATCGTGTGTTTGCAGATTTAATAAACAGAAGGGTCAACGCTCATTGGACAAACGGCTTTTAATGCCTAGTTGAACAAGCTTCACAGGCAGTGAATGGGCTGTGGGCGGGAACACAGAAGAAAACATCTCGGTATTTATTGCAATAAGGGCATGATGACAGGGTGGCACAGTGGACCAGTGGTTAGTGCGGTGGCCTCACAGCTCCAGAGATCCCCAAGATCAGATCGATTTTCCAGCCTGGACTCCGTTTGTGTGGAGTTTGCATGTTCTCCGTTTGTTTCCTCATACTCTGCTTTCCTCCCACATTTCAAGAACATACGTTTGGCCAACTGATGCCTCTAAAGTGTGTGTGTGTGTGTGTGTGTGTGTGTGTGTGTGTGTGTGTGTGTGTGTGTGTGTGTGTGTGTGTGTGTGTTCGATTGGCACCTATTCAGGGTTGGTTCACGTATTCATGCCTTGTGCTGCAGGTTAGTCAACAGTTCCAGCTACCCTGAATTGAATTAAGCAGGTATGAAAATAAATTAATGTTTTATTGGACATTGTGCTGTTCCGTTTGCCTAAATGCACGACTTCTGTTCAAGATAATTTTCGACCTCTCAAAGAGACAGTAAATCGGGAGACACGAATGGCTTCTCATACTGCAATGATTTCGTTCCATAAATAACAATTTATATACAACATTTACAAAGTGTAAAGATAAAATAACAAGATGTGATGTAAAACGACTTTGCAACTAACTGCAGCTCCACTGCAGAGATATACACAGCATGTCGCTATGGCTGGCAAGTCAAATTAAGTGACCATATGTAAACATACTGTATGTGCTTCCCCTAGTTTAAAAATCACCAGCCAAGCCAGGCTAAACTATTCCGTATGAGCTATTTGTGTAGCATTAGATACAAATTCATAGAAACACACACTTTTTACTAGAGTAGTTTTTCACACTTTCACACACAAATTTTCACACGGGTGTTCGGTACGTAATGTGCGGTTTGGGACACAGCCCATGCGTTGACTCAACCACTTTCTAAATTCTCACAGTCACGCCCACTGGTGTGGCAGAAACGCTGGTAAGGCAATTTCATTAGTCAGTTATTGTGTCAATCAAAGATGCCTGCGTAGTTTGCTCTGTAAGTGTGGTCCGCTATGGTCACGCCCCCTAAAAAGCAGGGCTCGGTGGTGTGAAAGCCTCGACGAGAGAGAGAGAGAGAGGCAGACTGGTACTACGGAAAGTAAGCTCCTTTGCATGACTTTTTGAAGAAAGTCGGTTTACTCGACGTCCAGACAGGTTTATGTCGGACTGCAGCGCCGAAAGGAGAAGCAGAATTGAAACGAAAAAACATTCTTTTCTGCACATCTTGTCTGGATTTGACAGGGCTTTGGCTAGTTTGGGTAGCCGGCCTAGCGTTCATCTCTCCCGAGAAGACTGCTCACCGTTTGTCGCTAGCTGGCGCGTGACAGGTTGCTATTTCGTTAGCCGTTGTTTGTGGAGGAATTTTATTTGCTTGCACCAAAAAGTGAATGAATTCACTTTTGCATTAACCGAGCTGCTTGTGACGGCGAGTTCCATTTCTGTCACCGTGTCCCACCCTCCCCACTTATCTCCCTCTCCCTCTCTCTCTTCTCTCTCTCAGCCTAGCTAACGTCAGCTAGCTGCAGCGTTTAGCTTGCTAAGCTTGGGTGGCCCCTTTTACAAGGCAAACTTACAACAAAGCTACCTCTGCTTTTAACTAAATTTAGTTGTAAGTTTGTAACGTGAGCTACAACTACTAGGGATATTTTTCAAAACGACTGTCGTTTATACACTGGCAGGGAGATAAAGGAGCCCCAAAGACTGAAAACAAGAGGATCTGACGCTACCATCTGTGAGAAGAGATAAGGCAGTGGTTTTCTAGCCACTTTTTAGGGCTTGTGACAGATCAGAAACGAGGTATTTGTAGTTTTTTATATTGCTACACATATTTTGCGCCTTTCTAGGGTTGCTTAACAAGCATAAAATACCAGATCGGTAATCCACTGGCCTAAACACCAACCCTGTAACCCTTGGTAATCCGCATTCTGGTACCAAGCTGTAATCTTCTGACACTCAGCAAAACTTGTTGGTACAAAGACACAAATTATTGTGTTTGATTGATTTGGAAACTTACAACTTGATAGGCACTAATCCAGCCTGTCTCAAGTACGATTTTCTACTTCCTAACACTGTAGTAGGGACTTTTGACCGTTTCTTGACTTCTCCCTGGCTTATCAGTTGCATTGGTTGCCTGTTTGCGTAGCTGACAGCAATCGTTTACAGTACTACAGCCTGTCTGCTTCATGGACTGATCAGGAATCATTTTTACATTTTTGTATGACCGTCTAGAAGTTACGAAACAAATCTATAGTTAGATAACAAACGTTTATAGTTAATCATCAGGAGATTAGCAGCGCCTTGATCCAACCATGAGTATTGAGATCCCGGTAGGTCTGACCGAGCTGCTGCAGGGCTACACAGTGGAGGTACTCCGTCAGAGACCCCCAGACTTGGTGGAGTTTGCTGTGCAGTATTTTACCCGACTCAGAGATACCAGGAGTCAGGATGGATCTGGGGCCACTGCCAAGTCCGGTGGCAAAGGAGTGATGTTTGATGGCGAGCCCATGCAGACAGAGTCTAACGGCGAGGACGAAGATGATGACTCGGACTTTGAACGTAAGTAATAAAGCACTGCACTGACTCCACCTGTTTTGCGTGGTATTAATGCAACTATGCCTAGTGAAGCGGGCTGCTTAAGATGTCCTGCTTTTGACACTGACTTAAATGTGTCAAATGTGTTGTCATTTGAGGCAGGGCACCATGGCTGCAGTGCACGTGGGCCTGGTGATTCGACACATGGTTTTCGTGATACCTTATCATCCTGATACTTTTCTGAGTATCATAGATGTAATCAGGTATCAGTGACTTTTACATTTGACTCTGTTAATTAGTACTTTCTTATACAGTGGTACCTCAGTTCTCTACCCCTTTTGACTAGAAAAAATTGTCACGTTCTCGTCGTTTTCTTGGTCAAGCCACGCAACTTGTTTCAGCTGAAATTCGATTCATGATTCTCGAGTCACGATTCAATACACAGTGATTCAGGTTCACAATAGCCCTCAGAGAAGATCTTTGCTATTTTTGTGTTTTTCTTTATCTTTACATCTACAGTACTATATTCTTAGTGCAAATAAGTCTCCATGGATCCTTAAAAGGTTAGTTTATAAGATCCAGCCAAAAGCAAAATGGGATTTGAATGCTCCAGAACACAGCCATGCTGTTGTCAATAGACTTAAGTTTTTCTTTTCCCTTTCAGTCCATTACTCACTAAATTACATGAGATTTTTCAATACTTTATTATAAAATAAGCTTTGTCTTAATGATTTTGGCCAACAGTAGGTTAATGTAAGTGTTTTAAACATTATCTTCGTGATACATTTAACTTAGGATGGATTTGTCGGAACATATTCCCATCGTAAATCAGGAAGCTCCTGGACAATGCATTTTACATTTACAGCATTTAGCAGACGCCCTTATCCAGAGTGACTTACAATTGATACAGTCTTACAAGCCAAGCAATTGTGGGTTAAGGGCCTTGCTCAAGGACCCAACAGTGGAAGCTTGGCAGAGGTGGGATTTGAACCCTGGATCTTTTGGTCCATAGTCCAGTACCTTACCCGCTAGACTACCACAGTCCATGGTACGCATCAATGGAGTCAATGCAGCTCCATTGATGCATATAATGTCTTGTACAGTGTATATTTTCTGGGGGTCTGGAACGAATTTATTCAGTTTACATTATTCCTTATGGGAAAAATTTGTTCGGTTCTCGGCAAGTCTTCAGGAATGGAATAATGATGAGAACTGATGTACCACTTTTTTTTTATCCCCAACTTTTATCAAAATAATGTTTAAGTACAAAGGTTTAATTGGTCCAATAAAAGGTGCAAATTAAAATAATAATTCACAATTGTGCAACTAAACAATATACTGTGAAATCCACTGTGTATAGTGGACAATGGTTTTTAAAAAAACTTAATATTATTATATTATTATTATATTATTTGATATTATTTTCCCCATATTGCTGTCTCCTACCACTGTGCACAGTTGCTATGGTGTCCACTCTCATTCACTCTAGCGATGCACAGTGCGGAAGGGGCCTTCAACACTCGGGGCATCCCTAACCGCTGCGTAATCCTGGTGTGTGAATGAAAAACGAAGCCGCTAATGATTTTCCATTCTGTGCTTTTACCGACTTGGATGTATGCTGTGGGCACATTAATTTGAGAAGTGGTTAACAAAGTGTTTATTTGTGAATAGATGTGTTCTGCTCATTGAGAAAGCAGGAAGATTTGTTTCTGCATTCAGTAGTCTACATATCAGGGTCCCTTTATTCTTTCTTATTCTGTCGGCTCATGGTTTTACACTGTGTGTGCTGCTTATGCTAAAACGTTTAACCTCTTGCACGCTGGTATTTTTTTGCGTGACAGTATGAAAGTAGATCCTGGTACTACCATGCTTTGTGCTTTAAGAGGTCATATGGGGCTGTTATTACATTAGCGGAACTTTGGACAGCACGTTGCTTTATTTCGCACTGTGACTGGATTGGATGTAACATAGGGCAGTTCAAGAATTATTGTTGTGACATAAACGCATTGACTTGCAAAGTGTCTCCTGCTTGCACACACTTGGCATCACTGATACTGTGTAGCTGGTCATGTGATCGTTCAGGGAAAGGGCAGGCCGGTATTTAAAAAGGATCTGTTCTTTTTTTGTATTGAGGATGTAGAGCTGCAGCAGTATGAAGGAAGTGTTGTATCATGAATGGAGTTTCTTCTGGGGTTACAAATTAATTTTCTTCCATTAGGTGAAAAAGGAAAAATGGGCCAAACCCAAAATGACAAAATATTAAGCTTTTAATGGTCTCAACAGCATATCATGATTCAGGAAATTAACAATAATTAAATAAATAGACAAAGTAACTTGGTGTGGGATAGCCTTTCCTAGGGGGAAAAAAATAAATTCTTAGATGCATCGCGGTGCAGACGTGGATGATTCGGCATCGATTTCCAGCGGTCAAACATCGATTATTTAACATCAATTGATAGCCTAATGCTGATGAACGCAGAGCCGGAACTCGGAAATATGGAAGTGAAGCATTGCCTGTACAGTTTGTTGTGTACATATAACACAGACACGAAGAAGCGCTGTCTAAGACATAGGCATACATACCTGTGTATATTTATGGTCTAAGCTTCCACCCAACTCGGAATGAGCGAAGTGAATTATGAACTCTCTTTCAACTTTTAATGCCACAGATTTGCTTCTGTATTCAGTCACTTTGAGAACCAGGGCTTTTGTGATTTGCTGTACACTTTGGAACTGCGATTCAGCAGCCTGTATCGAAGATATTTCATGCTAACAGTGCACTAGACTTTGAAAAGACTGAAAATACTTATTATTCCAAAACTTGTGAAAACACACACCTATAATAGCAATAGTCAATTACTAAAATCATAGTCAAGACTTATGATTTTATTTCGACACTGAAAATTTGTCTGAGACTGTGAAATCGCTTGAAAACTTTTGGTGTAAGGCCGGCATTACTGACATAGCAATCCCCACAATCTACAGTGAGACCAAAACCGAACTCAATCATTATGAGTCAAAATAAATTCTTTATTTAAAAAAAATGCATCAATAATCGAATCTCTGTTCTTTGAATTGTTATCGGATCGTTAGGTGCCTATCGATTCCCACCCCTAGGCTTTCCTTTGATTTCCTTAAATGTTTAAGTGTTATGGGCAGTGCTGTTTCACTCAATGGTAGTGACTTCAGACAGTTGCCAAATAGCTGAAAAATGTTTCCCCAGTTAGTTTCTGTCTAATGTGAAACTGAATATTCTCTATAGGGTTCAAATCTGGATTGTGACCAGGCCAAACCTTCAGCCTGATTAATTTGTTCTCAAGACACTTGTTGGTGGTGTGTTCCTTCCTGTGGGAAGCAAACCTTTCTGTATTTTCCTGTATTCCCGAGCAGTAGTTGATATTTAAGTAGTGGGCAGCTCACCTGTACCAGCAGATGGAAAGGCTCCTCACACCATGACACCTTTATGATACCTCCATGCTTGATGATAGTCGAGATGCATTCACTATTGTATTTCTCACCAAATATTGGAAGACACCTCTATACCATCACCATGCAACTCAAAGCATGATTCATTGTCCAGACAACCCTGCTGAACCACTCTGAATCAAACCGTCCCTGATCGGCCAGAAACTTAATTCTGTCGATGTATTTGTTAAACAGCAGTGGCTTTTAACACATCATCTAGGTAGAAAACCTGAATTAGACAATCTTCTGATTATAGTTTTTCTCAGAAGAATCTTTTCTGAGGTCTTGAATTCTATCTATGGGCCTTCTAAATACTTTGTCTCTGGTGACAGCACCTGTTGTTTCAAAGTAGCGATCTATTCTCTTTTTAGTTGATCGTGAAATGGGTACAAATAAAGATGAAATAGGTATAGCTAATTCACACCAGTAATAGACACACTGCTGTGAAACTCAAAATTAAATGGATTCCGGAGGTTTGTGATATGACATTTTTAATTTACGTGCCTGACGTTCATTGGTTAATTTGCACTATGATGCAGTCCTAGCAAACAGGTAATCTGCATTTACTTCACTTATATTGACGTAATTAATTGACTTGCATCTGGTGGCAGCTGTGCCAAATTTGACACAACAGCCGATTACATCCGTTTTCGAACAAAAGACGTTGTGAGCAATCACGACAGGGGTTGCATCTCCTGCTAGGATGCAGAATTTGACATAACACCACCTGAAGCCTAGCATCGGTGTCAGCTTGCATTCAGCTGTTACGGTAGGTTATAGCATGTATTGTAGGTTTCTTTACGATTTTTGAAGGCTATTTAATGAGTGCCACAAAATGTGGCACTTTTCTTGAAAAATCCCTGAAATCTGTCATTTTTGACAAATGATATCCATGAAATTAAGCACTTTTCCCCGTGAATTTAGTAGGGCTAGAAATGGGGATTTTTCTGTGCTTTTAGGACCTTGTAAATTTCAGCATAGCTGCAGTTTTTCAGGCTGCCTTATGTTATTTAATGAAAAACCATTTAGTGTCATATTATTGAATATATTATGTGATCTAATCTGATAAAAATTTGTAGTTCTGCATTTACTGACTGTAGTCCTTCTCAACATACTTTTGTGGATCGTTCTGAGCGTTGCAGTGATGGTGTGTGTCAGTGTGTGTTGTGCTGGTATGGTTAAATCAGACGCAGCAGTGCTGCTGGAGTTTTTAACACTGTGTTCACTCACTGTGCAGTCTAGTATTAGACATGCCACATTTGGAGGAAACATTGTTTGTTCCGTTCCCCCAAAAGTAAGTACCTCAAACAGTACACCGAAAGCCAGTAGTGTGGTTTGGGTGCAACAGCCAGAACTGGCACTAAATGAAACCACAATAACAAATACAAAGATCCCTGATGCCATGACATTTTAGCAGGAGAAGGATATGATGCAATTAATAACTGTCTACAAGAAGGGTTTTAAGTAAGTAGAAGAAGAAGCTGCAATTTTTTTTTCTAATGTTGCACTTTCTCTGATGTGTACAGAACACAGTGAGATGAGCAAATGTTTGCCACTACTGTGATTTATGGTCAATTCGAACTTCTGAACCATATTAGATTTTGTAATATGTGGAGAATCTTGCACATAGTTCAAAAACCATATTGTAATTGTTCTGATATTTATTATTATTCTGCCATTAAAACAAATCAGGCAGCCCAACCTTAAGGTCAGCTGTTTCAAATCCAGCTGATATTTTACATAGTTTCTGTGGGCAAGGTCATTGAAGGATTCCTAAGGATCAGTTGGGGGAAAATAAAACATGGTCGCCAGTAAGATTTCAGTGGGTATTTGACTGGCTTCGCTTAATCCAGCCACGCAAAACCTGAATGAAATGTACAGGGAGAAACCTTCTGTAAGCACAAAGTCTGGTAATGATTGGTCAATAGGGTTAGTTATTGTTGATTTCAGCAGAAAAAAAACAAACATTTCTCTTACCCATATCTTGTATATCTTAGGGATGTGAAATTGGACTGAAGTGATGCATGAGAGACTGAGAGCTCTGGAGTTAAGTGTTTACATGAGTCTTATCAGTTTTCTTCTGTTGTTCACAGTTTGAAGCACGTTCTTTTGGAACTAGTCCCAGGATTTTCACTCTAACTGTTTGCATTATAAAATAAGCAAAACTCAAGAATTATTAAAAATAAAAAGTTTAGTTTTATAAACAAATTATTGCTGATATTCTTGGGTGGAGTGTGTGGAGGTTTTCAAGCCTTAATTAGCTGAAACTTCAGTCTGAATATGAGCAGATCTTTATTGCATCACATTCTGAAGAAATCTGCCAAAGTTAGTAGGAATTGGCCCCGGCGAAAATACAATACTGATAGAATAAACGAGTTTGAATAGTTCAAATGCAAAGCGGTTGATTGAAACATGCACCTTTTTAACTCTTTCTAGGACTTCTTCATTGTATGAAGACAATGGTAAATAGTATGGACATTTGTAAACAATATGGGGACTACATGCCAGTCTGTGGACTGTGATAGCCTAGCGGGTAAGGTACTGGACTATGGACCAGAAGGTCCAGGGTTCAAATCCCACCTCTGCCTTGCTGCCACTGTTGTGTCCTTGAGCAAGACCCTTAACCCACAATTGCTTGGATTATAAGATTGTAAGTCGCTCTGGATAAGGGCGTCTGCTAAATGCTGTAAAATGTAAAAATGTAAAATTGCTCAAACTGTGGACTCAAACTTGCATTGAAACAATTGGGAGTCTGAAACTTGTCCAAATGGTTGGTGGTATTACAGCCATTTCACTTTAGGCTTTCGTGCTATATGCGAACTTATGGTATATCCCCAGATCAGAAAATAAATTGGGACAGTATGGAAAATGCAAAAAAAAAAAACCCCCGTAATGTCTTAAATTTACTTTGACTTTTATTTCATTGCAGACAGTATGAACTTATTGGATATTTAGTTATTCCATGTTTCATTTTCAATTCTTGCTTTTCAGACCTGCAACACTATCCAAAAAAGTTGGGGCTGGGGCCATTTAGGGCTAGTAATGACTAAACAATGATGTGATTTTAAACAGGTGATGTCAACAGTTGATTATAGGCCTGATTTGGTACAAAAGCGGTATCCAGAAAGACTGAGTCTTTAAGGAGCAAAGCTGGACAGATGATCTCCAATTTGGAATGTGTTACAGGCCTGAAATACAGGAATGGAGTTATGTTAACAAATGCAATGAAGTTGACCAGACGAAACATGAAATATCTGGTGTTCATGGTAGTGCTCGGTGATATGACCTGAAATCTAAGCCAGAATTAATTGAGCATTTTAATTGAGTTCACTGACAAGTTTTTGATTGTAAATACAGTAACTATTAATGCTGGGACATTTTTAAAGTTATTTTTCATTTTTTTTGCCATGAAAGGCTGTATTCTTGTGATTTTAAAATCACAGAAGGAGGAAACGCACGCCAAGGAACTATTTATGGTTGGTTATTGAATATTTTGACCAGTTGAAATCATAGCATACATTACTTGAAATGAAACTTATGCAAAAGGTCACATTTTTGCAGGTTCCCTGAAAAGGAGAAGATGAATAACTTGCATTTATTGCAAACATAAGTAGAATAGTTTCTGCTGAAAAATAACAAATATTTAAAATATGGCCATGTGAAATTTTAATGAAGTGTTTAAACCCACTGAGCTCCATCGCAGCCATGGGAGTCGTATCAGTTTCTGCTGAAAAATAACAAATATTTAAAATATGGCCATGTGAAATTTTAATGAAGTGTTTAAACCCACTGAGCTCCATCGCAGCCATGGGAGTCGTATCCTTTGTGTTACAGTAGGAAATTACATGAGGTTTTTTCTTTCCATCTTCTTGAATCCTTTTCATGTTGTGTAAATGCTTGTTATTGATAGCTGCTGCTTCGTAGAGACACTTGTTGCTGGGCACTTGTCAGTCTCTCTCATTTATTTATTTATTTATTTATTCATTTAGAGCTATGCTCTGTTCATATTCGGTAGCGTTAATGTGATTATTATGCAACATTTTTGTTTATTCTTTTTCTTTTGTACAAGCTGCCAAGTGTTTGAGTTCTCCTCTATGTTGTTTCCATGTTGCTGACTTATTTTTATTTGCCTTATCCGTACTGTCCCAACTTTTTCTGGGGATTGCTGCTTTTAGCACCATGCTGGTGATATTTCGTTTTTGTAAATATTTACATTTTGTTGAAGTGCCATGTAGTTGTTTTTTTTTTTTTGTTCTGTTCGTACAGAAATTGGTTTGATTACCATCAGCTGCAAATGACTAAAAAAGCCAAGATTAAAATGCTTTAATAAATGTCACACTAATAATGATCATTAAATATCACATCATTCGTTGTGCAAAATATGGTATAACAGTTTTGACATATTGCAAATGAGTTCCTAATAAATGCAAGCATCATGTAACTTCTGTGATTTTTTTATTTTTTTATTTTTTTGAGAGATAAAATGATGGCATACACTAAGAGAAATTGTAAATATAAAAAGGGCAGGGATGTTAGAAGTTTAATATAGATAAGAAATTGACAAATGCACAAATGTTGCGTATTTAGTTCAATACACAAGGATTTTAGTGTTTTAATGTGACAATAGCTTACCAGGTTACTGACTGCTGATCTGTACATAATTGTGATGTATTTGTATCAGTTAAGCAAATTGTGACACAATTATTAACCTGAAATGAGAGCCGTGTCCTTGAGTCAGACTTTTAGACAAGATATCCATCTTGTTAGACCTAGTTGATCAAGAAAGCCTCCATAATGTTAAGAATGGGAAGCATCCACTAGATGATATGTGGTAGATTGTCGTTTAACAGTGCTGCTGTGTTTACATCGTCATGGAGGCGGCACAACCTGTTGACACACAACAGCTGACATTTCTCCTGAAATCGCAGTCAGGTTTTTTCCATTTCAGTATAATGATAAACATAAACTAGACTTGTATAACCTGAATGCAGCAGTGCCTGTGACAGCAAGCTCATACATGTGTATTTCTTCCTAGCAGAGTTTGGCCTCTGACATGCATTGATCATGTGTTTAGGGGTTAGCATGATGAGCACTGTGACCAGTCTGCGACTGTTACTCCCCATATTCAGCACTGTGTGTTGGCCTTGGAAACCAACACTGTCAGTGGTCTGTATTTTGTCCCTTCTCCTACCACTGTCAGTAGGTACTCCCCACTGCTGACTGGAAGCAGATAGAAGCACTTAGAATGTGCTTCAACCCAATAGTAAGGCCATAATGATTTGTTGCCTGTTAAAGTCACTCTGGTCTTTACTCCTAAACATTTCAGCCCCATCCAACATGTTGACTGTGGTAGCCTAGTGGTTAAGGTACTGGACTCTGGACCAGAAGGTCCAGGGTTCAAATCCCACCTCTGGCAAGCTGCCACTGTTGGGTCCTTGAGCAAGGTCCTTAACCCACAATTGCTTTGACTGTAAGATTGTATCGATTGTAAGTCGCTCTGGATAAGGGCGTCTGCTAAATGCTGTAAATGTAAATGTTGACTATGAGAACCAACTGTTATTTGTTGTTCAGTTTGATTAGTACAGCTCGTTGCTTAATGCCTGTGTAAATCATGATTACAATCACTGGAAGAAATCACATGTTTGAAATCACAGCATTTAGGTTTTGTTTTTTGTTTAGTTTTTTTGTTTTTTAACCATCCTTACCATCCCTAAAATGCCCCTGTCCAAACATTTTTGCAATGTGTTGCAAGCCTGAAATGATGTATTGATGTATACAATGCAAGAATTGATGTATATGATGAAATTAGGTTGGCCAATTAAGTTTCATTATGTAAATGCAGTATTATATAAAAATTATTGTAAGACACACTGTGTTTATTAGCATTTTCGACGCTGTCCCAACATGTGGGGGGTGGGGTGTGTATGTGTTTTTGTTTGTTTGTTTTTTTTTGTTTGTTTTTTTAGAGAAGAGCTCCAACACTTGCTTATATAGGAACACGTCTGGTCAATGTATATTAATTACCAAAATCAAATTTTAAATAAAATAATATCAAACAGATTATACATGGTGTTTGGTTTACTCATGTTTTTGAACTTGCATTACTTTTGCCCTTGCTTCACTATCCTCCCCTTGTTTACATCGATAAAGAGAAAGCCCCTTACGTCATCTTTCTTCTGACGATTTCTCTGTGATTTTATATATTAAGGCTTTAAGTAAGTAAACATGCATGCAGAAACCATATGTGGGGGAAAAAGTACCCTTACTGATTCCAGTTAGTGGGCACCTGCGTAAAGGCAGGGCCTTCATAAGTCTGGTGGCCTGCAGCTGAAAAGAAGATCACATCTGGGAAGAGTCTATAATGTAAATGATTATTAAGAAGCTACTAATATTTGTGATAGTTTACAATCTTTCCAGGAATGAGCAAGCCATAAAATGTAACTCAAAGTCAATCTGATGAACAGAGAACTAATCTGTAATTCCCTTTTGGCATAAAAATAAATAAAGCGCCATTCCTCTATCCATCCATTTGTGGAGCTGAAGGACTCGTATTAAATGAGGGGTAAAATACTGAACTAGTCTTAAACACACCCAGCAGAAACCTGCTTCTTTGCTAAAAATAATATGTTACCATGACTTATGTCTACAAACTGCTATCAGAACAACCCTCATTTCTGAAGCAATGACCTTTAGACAGATACAGAAAATTGCAGATACCATACATAGCATGCCACCAGAAACTTCTTGTACTTTATCAGCTATCAGACATGATACAGGGGAGGATGTGGTAAAGGGGAGGATCGAGGTTTGTCTATTGAGTATCTTGTTTTTTTTGTAGCATGTCCTCTGTTTGTGTTTGTTTGTTGCAGTTAACCAATAACTATCTGTAAATAACTTCTGAAAGTCAGAGTATGACTGCATTTATGAGCGAATGTAAACATGCTCAATCATATGTGCCTAGAACAAATTGACCATTTTTAATTGAGCAATTGCTCTGGAAAGTGTATGCAATATTCATATGCAGCTGTCAACTCAAGTTATGCAGTTGAGGGTTCTACTGTAATTTTTTATTTATTTATTTATTTATTTACTTTATTCCTCCAGATCCGGCATGAATAAAACTTGTTCAGTAGACCATGGGGCTAGAAAAGTTGAATGTTCCTTTTTGTCAAAGCAGGGTGAGGGAATTATTCAACTTTGCTTATTGCACATGTCACATTCAGCTTTAATGTAGAACAAAGGTACATTGAGGGAACAGTTTCCGAGCTGTTCTTACTAACAAATCCTCACGATTGTTTAAACATGAAACTTCTATCCATTTTTAGAAGTTAATGTTATAACTTAAATGTGTTTTTTTAATAGCTTGTACCTACGTATGTATGAAATTTAATTACAGGTTTATTGGACAACTTAAATAAAACGAAATGACTGAATTGCATTGGATCTGTTGTTCTGTGTCTCAAGTGTTAAACATTTATGAAATTATATAAATGTGCTTTGTACAAGCTTCACACATTTAGTATACTGACCCTTGCTGGATTAATCAGTTGTCTAGTTACCTGCTAAATGTGCTAAACCACAACTCTCATACATTTTCCCCCTTGTTAGTCCTCATATTAGCTTGTGTGTACATTGTACCTATGCCTTTATCAAATCTCATTAAGAAGTTGGGTTACACTGATCCTCAAAAAATAGACCTTAAGGAAAGTTTAAAATTTTGATAAAAAGGCAAAACTGTAAAACTTTGCTAGCGTTTGTGCTAACAGTTGAAGTACAAGTACCGTATTTTCCGGGCTATAAAGCGCACCGGGTTATAAGGCACAATATCAGTGATCGACTGCTAACGGGTATATTTTCATACATAAAGCGCACCGGGTTATAAGGCGCATGAAATGAAACAAAACTCTTAAGTTCCGTCGGAAGCTCAGTTTGGTCTTTACCTGGCGCAGGGCGTCTTCTTGCTTCCTCCACTTCTGTACCATTGATTCGTTAATGTTGAATTCTCTCACAGCTGCTCTATGACCATGTTGTACTGCATGACTGATAGCGTTGTGTTTGAAATCCGCTTCGAAAATAAATGAATGAATGCACGTACCCTAATGCTGAAGCACATACCGTATTACTCCGCTATGCTGCGCACTACGGTGGCCGTAAGCT
>JAJAGP010002650.1:0-40457 GCA_025084515.1 Ancistrus triradiatus | reverse complement strand
GTTTTTTGATTTTCGCCATTTTTTTTGCATTTAATCTTCCCAAATGTAACCTAAATGATGAAAATAGAAGACTGGAGGTGAATAAATATGTTGGCCCAAGTGTTTACTTCAATTTGAGCCCTGAATGATCATTGTGCTATATGTAAAACCACTATTAAATTTGATAGTGGTCGTTCATTACTGCAGCAAAAGGTTAAATGAGGGGTAAAATACTGAACTAGTCTTAAACACACCCAGCAGAAAGCTGCTTCTTTGCTAAAATATGTTACCATGACTTATGTCTACAAACTGCTATCAGAACAACCCTCATTTCTGAAGCAATGACCTTTAGACAGATACAGAAAATTGCAGATACCATACATAGCATGCCACCAGAAACTTCTTGTACTTTATCAGCTATCAGACATGATACAGGGGAGGATGTGGTAAAGGGGAGGATCGAGGTTTATGTCTATTGAGTATCTTGTTTTTTTTTTTTTGTAGCATGTCCTCTGTTTGTGTTTGTTTGTTGCAGTTAACCAATAACTATCTGTAAATAACTTCTGAAAGTCAGAGTATGACTGCATTTATGAGCGAATGTAAACATGCTCAATCATATGTGCCTAGAACAAATTATGACAATTTTTAATTGAGCAATTGCTCTGGAGAGTGTATGCAATATTCATATACAGCTGTCAACTCAAGTTATGCAGTTGAGGGTTCTACTGTAATTTTTTTTTTTATATATTTATTTTTTATTTTTTTGACTTTATTCCTCCAGATCCGGCATGAATAAAACTTGTTCAGCAGAGCATGGGGCTAGAAAAGTTGAATGTTCCTTTTTGTCAAAGCAGGGTGAGGGAATTATTCAACTTTGCTTATTGCACATGTCACATTCAGCTTTAATGTAGAACAAAGGTACATTGAGGGAACAGTTTCCGAGCCGTTCTTACTAACAAATCCTCACGATTGTTTAAACATGAATCTTCTATCCATTTCAGAAGTTAATGTTATAACTTAAATGTGTTTTTAATAGCTTGTACCTACGTATGTATGAAATTTAATTACAGGTTTATTGGACAACTTAAATAAAACGAAATGACTGAATTGCATTGGATCTGTTGTTCTGTGTCTCAAGTGTTAAACATTTATGAAATTATATAAATGTGCTTTGTACAAGTTTCACACATTTAGTATACTGACCCTTGCTGGATTAATCAGTTGTCTAGTTACCTGCTAAATGTGCTAAACCACAGCTCTCATACATTTTCCCCCTTGTTAGTCCTCATATTAGCTTGTGTGTGCATTGTACCTATGCCTTTTATCAAATCTCATTAAGAAGTTGGGTTACACTGCTCCTCAAAAAATAGACCTTAAGGAAAGTTTAAAATTTTGATAAAAAGGCAAAGACTAGAAGTCAGACCTGTAAAACTTTGCTAGCGTTTGTGCTAACAGTTGAAGTACAAGTACCGTATTTTCCGGGCTATAAAATGCACCGGATTATAAGACGCAATATCAATGATCGACTGCTAACGGGTATATGTTCATACATAAAGCGCACCGGATTATAAGGCGCATGAAATGAAACAAAACTCTTAAGTTCCGTCGGAAGCTCAGTTTGGTCTTCTTTACCTGGCGCAGGGCGTCTTCTTGCTTCCTCCACTTCCGTACCATTGATTCGTTAATGTTGAATTCTCTCACAGCTGCTCTATGTCCATTTTGTGACTGATAGCGTTGAGTTAGAAATCTGCTTCGAAAATGAATGAATGAATGCACGTACCCTAATGCTGAAGCACATACCGTATTACTCCGCTATGCTGCGCACTACGGTGGCCGTAAGCTTCGTAACTTACCAAGGTCGTGCTAAAACATTTTGACAGATTTATGAGCGCCGTGTACCATCTACAATCGGTTCTAGGTCAGAAAGCACAACCAGAATTAATTCATACATTAGACGCACCGCATTTTAAGGCGCACTGTCGATTTTTGAAAAAATTAAAGGGTTTTAAGTGCGCCTTATGGTCCGAAAAATACGGTATACATACACTGGGGCATGCGCAGAGGGCATAAACAAACTGTGACGCAGTCAGTAACTCGGTAGACTGCCTTATGAACCAGTTTTGGGGTTCCATTGTCAGTTAAAAGGCTCTACATAGAAGAACACCTTGCATTGGAAGTAGGCAGTAAGGGCACTCGCTAGGTACTGAAACAGACCCAATGATGCTTGATAAAAGTGGTGGTGCACTCAGGTCAAAATATCGTCTTCCTCAAGTGCTCCTAAATAAATATCACATTTATATTTATTTAAGAAGAAAGTGCAAATGTGAGCATAATGCTCACACTTAAGAATGCTGTAGTTTTTACACATGCTACATTGTTTCACTTTTTAGGATGTTTCATTTTGTTTAATTTAATTTATTATAAGCCGGTTTTGTCAATTGGTGCATGTCAGTTTGAGTCAGTGCCAGATGATTAATCTTTAATCTTGGGAATCTTTAACTTTAAGGTACTGAACTATAGACCAGAAGGTACAGAGTTCAAATCGCTCCTGTTGGGTCCTTGAGCAAGGCCCTTAGGTAGCCGCCCCACCCTTACATTTTATTGCTGTAGTGTTTGGCAGATGAACGTTTCTTCTCATTTTGGAGTGTTTGCTATTGTAGGATTTTAACATTAGTTACACCTTTTAATGTAAATAAATGCTTTTGTTTTGAAACAGTAGCGTCTCCTTTTAATTTGTGTACTTTGTGTTAATTTGTTACCTAAAATTACTAGATACTATTATTAGAGATTTCTTTAGATGACAAGATGGAGTAAGTCATACCTATAAATGATTCCCTGATATTCCATGTATTGATAAGCAGAGTATTGCTACCTCTCGCAAATCAGTATGATACTAAAGTGTTTGAAATGGGGAATTTAATTTTATTGCTGTAAAAGTTTTAGAAGAGCACAGACTTTGCTGTGTCAGTAATGTGTGTGTGAATGTGAATCTTTTGTCAGGGTGGGATAACAGTCTGGACTTTGGTACTTCCCTATTTTCTGTCTGTAGCGATGGCAGAGTGAGAAAGGGAGGACAAATGAATCCGTAGTTGTTTGTCTTGCTCACACTCATTTCTCAGTGCTAGAGCCCACATTCTAGTTGCTCTGGACGGGCAACATACTTAATGAGATTTGAACAGTGCAGCTTATAAGAGCACAAAGTTGTTCACTATTCCACAAGTCTGTTTATAATAACATTTTCAATGTAATGACTGAAAATGTAAAGTTGGTATAACCAGTGATGCCATTTGTCCCGCTCGGTTCTCACCAAAGTAGTCTTTCGTTGCGGGGTGTATTTCGCCCCTAGATTAAAGTCTTGATAGAATCCCGGGTTGATCTGCCCCTTTCCCAGTTCTGTGGGGTCCCTTCGGGGCCGCCCCGGAATAGCTTGTTGCCGTGATTCATTTCGGTAGTATTAATACAGCGCTTTTATTTATGACGAACACGCCCTTCCTCCGTTGCACCCTACCTGGGAGGCAGGAATTTCACGGGTTGGTAGTGAGACACGTTAATAACGGTGTTTGGTGTTTACCTCTGTCTGGCATCGCACGATAATCTGCTCGCCAACTTTATGCTTAAAACCTTCCTGTCCGGTACAATTCTATCTCTGTGGACTCGGAACGTGTTCGTGTGTATTGGTACTTGTTCAGACATGATACGGCATTGGTCGTCCTTCTCGGACATTTAATGTGCATTGAGTTGTTACATTTCAGTCTTGATGTGGGTTGTTCTTTTTTGGTCTCTGGCATTTTCACTAAAGACCTAGTGAGTGAGAGTTGGCCTCATTTAGCTAAATTCTTTGGTTTGTCAGCTTTCAATCATAATGTTGGGTTTTGCAAGCTATTTGTGACGTGTAATAACTTGGTGAGGACTCTTGCAACGTTATCAAGCGCTAGTCTTCCGTGTCTGCCACCACGGGCTTTTGCGTTGTCCTTGTCATTCCTTTTCGAGGTACATCGCTCTTGCCTCATTTATGACAATATAAGAACTGCAGCCTTGGTTGAAATATCCACACACAGGGCTGGGATAGCATTATTTTAATAACTGCTTGCACCACTCGAGCCAACGTTTTCCTAGGATAATCAGGTTGCCCTGGCGAAGATTTGATGTCGAGATGCATGTGTACCATGGCCGGATTTGTGACCAAAATCCCATGTAGGGAATGCTTGACTCTAGTCACCGTGTGTTGTGGATCCAGTTTTGAGACTTTAATGTTGGGACAGTCCCCTGGGACCAATGACCGCACCGATGATGCCCAAGCCACATCTCAATGATTGGGGCAGGTGGCGCTGGAACAAGAGTGAATTGTGTGATCTAGATACAGACACTACCGTACCCAGCGGTGAGAAGTTTGTATCAGGTGTAGTACGGACTGTGGTGGAACAAGACAGCACTTGTGGATGTGGAGGTGGGACCTGTGGTACGCACTTTCAGCGAGAGTAGAGCCGTCTGGAATTGCGCAGAGGCAAGTGGTTGAGAAAGTGTCAAGTACCACAGAACAAATGGATATAAATCAAGCGTAGTTTTAGTTGTTCACTCTGTCTTACTATTGAATAAATAAGTACTGGCAAAACAACACTCTTGTGGGAGATGTCTAGTTGAGCTTTAAGCACTGAGGGTCATTTAGTCCAATATGGTAAATGGTATAGTATCACAAATGGCATCGCTAAAATAGGTATACAAAACTTTACATACAGTCTACTACCATATATAGCTCTATTGGACTATAGGGAATAGAAATCATGTCAACCCCAACTTCCTAAGGCCTTTTGCATGTTTGCTTGTGACAGCATCATCTCCTGTCATGTAGAAAGTTTAGTGTTTACTGCAGGGATTGATAACATGCCTTGAGTAAAAAACACGGATGACAGTTGTAGGTGAATGGGAATGCATCACATTCAAACGAACAAAAAATTGATCTCAGTAAACTTATATTGGTGCAGGTCATGTGATTAAAACTATGTACTTTTCACTCGCTTTACCCTTTATTTATTGCGGCACTAGAAACTGGATGATGGCATTCTCTGTTGGTTATTAGGGGTGTAGCCTATTGATGTAATTGATTTAGGTACCCTTACAGGGTTATTGGATCGGTTTTATTCTTCTCTCGATAGCTTAGACTAAGCCCTAGACCATCACGAGATACATTCAATATCCCGTGCTCACCAGTAGCAGATATTTATCTAAAAGCATCCCATCTGCGCCGGAGCCATGAGTATTACCATGTCATTAACCTATTTACAGGCAAGGTGAATAGTCTGGTTATCTCCCTAGTTCTCAGTAAGCTATTTGTGCAAGATTTTTTTCGATCTGCTTAACCCAAAAATACCTGGTAACAAATCTACAGGTCTGTGGTTTTTGAGCTCTGCGCACCAAATTGCCTTTTTACCCCAAGTAAAAAATGGTAAAGCTGAATGTCAGTGTTCGCTCAGATTTGTTTTCAGTCGGCCGCAGCGCCCCCATGCCATCAGGACAACGGACTACTTCGTGTACTAGTAGTAACGTTTGAATGCACAAAATGAAATCTAAACAGAATTTAATTGTGAAATTATTGCTTACCGTGAACGCCATGTTGTATGGTTTTCTTCATGCGTTGGATGTGTTTTGTGTCGCCATCGCATGGTGCCATAAGTGTGGGTATAATGTGAACCCGGAACTACAGAACTCATCCCAGGGGCTGATGATCATGATTTTCGGGTTCCCCAGTCACACCTGAAAAACCGTCTTCATTTATCCACCCAGCCCGATTTCGATCGGTTGCATCACTAGTCTATATGTGTGTAACACCGTTTAGAGGCGAGCTCGACACTCTTGGTCTGTACCATCATGTTGAGCATATCAATTAATCACTAAACATGCCCAAAATAATATTATTTATGGTCATTCAAAGTAGTCTTTTTTTCATGATTCATTGGCTTGAGTCCTAGTATTGCCATTAAAACGCTTTGTTTTGGTTTCTAAAATGATACATATCAGCTCCAGGTGTACTGAGGCGTGCAGACCAGAGTTGTGCCATCATGACCCTGTCCATTGGAAACAGATAATACAGACAAATGTTGGCCTCGTCTAATCACATACACTATATTATTCAGATTATGTGACCATGCTCTGGACATGTTTGCTGATGCCCTAATTCAGTGCAGCAATCCAGACTTCTCCCAAAGTGTACCAGTGGTTACTGAAGAATTTAGGACTCTCCCACTTTAAGTGGACTATGTCTTGTTGCTCTTATATGGAATTGTTGTTGTTTTACTGCAGTTTTTTCCTGTTCTCACGAGTTGTTGTCATGTATGAACTCACAAACTAGAGGATGTCCTTATTTTTTTGTATAGATTAGATGCAGTAAAGAGTGAAAAAGAGGGCTGGAATAAAAACGCACTAAGTGGTGTGACTGAATGGCAGTAGGGTCCACAAGAGAATGGCAAGGGGCTTCAGGATGGATAGATAGGAATAAAAGATGGAGTATGAAAAAAATGGAGAATTCAGTGGTGATGTAGAATCAGGTTTTTGTTACTGTAAATCTTCCAAAGCAGGGACTGGCCACTCAAGATTTCATTCAAATGCTTGTAAATCAAAACAAATTAAAAGCCTTGTTTTACAGCCCTCTGAAGAGCATGCAGAGATTTCTTGGAGGTCTTTAGCACATGGATGACCATGTTGCATATGGTTGTACTGCTCAGACCAGAACACAGCACCGTAAAAATGAGCGGAGACTAATGGTAAAGTCTTCATTATTGCTTAGCTTCAGCAGGTGGAAATGGTACATGTAATTCATAAACCTTTCTGCCTTATGTCTGGTTTACACTACAGGATACGAAGCGTGACTTTGAGGCTGATTTGCCCCCTGGACTGGCGCAAATAATGTTCCGATTACAGACTGGCCTTAAATGATTGTCTTATCAGATTATTCTGTGGCGTAGGCCATGTATAATCCAATTTATACCCTTCTGATCTGTTCAAAGTCCAGTTGGGGCCTCTCTTCTTTCAAATGTATGCCTGATGTGATACAAAAAGGAACAGTAACCAGTGTGAACCAAGCTATGAACGTGTCAAACTGGAATACAATGTGTCCAGACATATTTCAGTTGAGCATACAAGGTTAACAAAGCTAGTATGTATCCCCAGCCCTTTATGAACAATGCAGTTTCAATTCCAACTTTGAGCAACAGTAAAACGGTGTTTGAGTACAGCAAGATGAGGTACGTAGTGTTTGCCATGTTTGTTTTGATTTGAAGTCATTTTTCTTGAATAAGATCTGAGGTTCAGAGGGTTGGTCAGAGCTCTTGGTCTGTACAAATAATTTATTACGTGTAACAAGTTTGTGGTGTTTTATTCTGAGCAAGTCATAGAGGAGAGGACTTGGTGACTGTTGCTGGGCAAAAATCTGTAAACTGTGTAATAAAGTGGATCTTAAACATTTTAAAAATCAGAAGATTTTAAAAAGTAGGTTTTAATGCACAAAACTGAAAAGAGCCTATACATATCACTACATTTACAGTTTAGTCTGCATCGCAGTTCCCGACAGGAATTCATTATCTGAACCCAGACTAATTACTCAGTGTCATGTTTTTTGTAGTCTCTGGCACAGGTAGTTCATGCCTGTGAGGTGCTGGCCTCACAGCAGATGGTAAATTAGTATTTTAAACAGAATGTTTGGATGTTAATGTTATACTATTTATATTTGTCAAGTAAAAGTAGCAACGTGAGACCTTTTGTGTTCACGTCGCTACTTTTGCTTGACAAATATAAATAGTATAACATTAACATCCAACCATTCTGTTTAATATTACTCTAGAGTGTTAAAGTTACTCAAGTGGGCATTGTCCTAACATCCAGTCCTGCTACTGCAGGCCTCTGGTGGCACCTTTGTCTATGTTTGTTCTTTCAAAAAGCAACTATTGCCCTCCACAGACAGTGGAAATAACTGTTTGCTAAACTGTAGAGCACATGCACCCTACACAATGATATGCGAGTGTACTGTAACCAAAAAAAAGCTATGTGGATTTTTTTTTTTCTTCAGCAGCAGTAGCAGCTATAACAATACATGACATGATTCAAAATCTCGGATGTATTATATACAAGATCAAGATAAATCTAGATCAACAATAATGTAAAACAACCTTTTTTAAAAACTATTTATTTGCATCCATTTGCACAAATGGCATCTTTACCCATAAAGATTGCAGCCTGGATATTAGTTTTTTCATTTTTACACTCTACTCTCATAACTTTATTGAATTAAAGACTTCAGCTTCACTTATCATGCTTGGTAGTAACAGTATTAGAGTTAACTTTGCCTAAAGCATTTGTTTGTTTGCTGAAAAGACCCTCTGCCTATCACTTTGTACATTTACAATACGTTACATGAGCTATACCCCACCATAAAAGCTGAAATAGTAATCCTCCTACCCAACAGAGCAGACCAAACCAAACCAGAAGGACCAGATGCCGTATTGCTCACTCAAGACTTGCCTTAAAGATCTTAAAGTACCTTGCCCAAATGGGAATCAGAGCTCAACAGAGATCCTCTGAACAGCAATAAAATGATCAACTTATCCTAAGAAACCATCTGCCATGAACATTACTGAAAGGTGGACGTGATTGTTAAACCACCATACAAATAAACTTTTGTACATTTTAAGTCAAATGTGGTCTATTGTAGCATTGTGGTCTTCATTGTCGCTTTAATTTAATGTAGTACTGCCAAAATGTGGCGCGATATTGAAGCGAACCACGCTCTGAATCATGAAGCACTAGCATGTGCCGGTGTGAGACAGGCTTTACGTTACATTGCTAATATTTGTTTCAATAGCAAAACCTCACTTATAACTGTAAATCTACCTTAACTATAGATAATTTACAGTTCTCTGTTCCCTCCTCTCCCTGTCTTTTTGTAATCGCTTTCCACTTTTGTTTCGCTCTCTGTTCTTCACTTCAAATTAGGGCTGCAACAACGAATCGATAAAATCGATAATAATCGATTATTAAAAGTGTCGACATCGAATTTCATTATCGATTCGTTGTGTCGTGTGATTTATGTGTCCCTCGCCTTATCATATCCGCTTGCATTACTTTCGGCACTTTGTCAGCACTGGGAAAAAAAACACGAGCGATTGAACGGAGCAAGGCGGAGCCGACGCGGAATCTTCAAAATAGTTAGCATTTAGGCTATGTCCACACGTACACGGGTATTTTCTAAAACGGGGGATTTCAAATTTGTTGATAAAAAACATCCTGTCCACACAAGCACTGTTTAAACAAAAAACTTCGTCCACATGAAAACACAAAAACGCACACAGTCGCTGTCAAGAGCAATGCCAAACCAGCAGTCCTATATGCCGGCGAAGCAGCTCACTCGGCGACAACAGTGATGTCCTATGCATACAAACTTTTTTTTTCGCCATTGTTCTTGAACAACCACTTCGTTTTGAAAGCTGTCCCACCAACGAGAGGTCCGACCGGGTCTCGTCCAAAACCGGCGCTGGGGCCGGGAACTGCTTCGTGGGTGTGATGGATACAGTAGTGACCTCCGTAGTGCTTTCTGACGCCTCTGTTCTTCAGTGTAATGAAAAAGTAATAATTGTAAATTTATTTGTAGATTTGTAACAAGTTCGGTCAACAGCTGGCATTATTTTTGCTACGTCCGCTAGTGCACAAAATCGCCTCATGTAAAGGAGATAACGACGCACAAAGTGACGTTACAAGCAAGAAACAACGCTGAAAACGGAGTTTCTGAAAATCTTCACCCTGGAAGGAGTTTTGCAAAAAGTCCGTTTTCAGTGACCTAAAACGCCGTTTTTGTGTGGACGAAAGGTCAAAACGCATAGAATAAGCTACGTTTTTAAAAATACCCGTGTTCCTGTGGACAGGGCCATAGTCTCTAAAAAGAGAGCCAGCTTTAGCCAGGAGCATGTTGACATGATAACATTTTTGGATTGCAATGCAAAGTTCCTGAAGAAAGGGAGTGAATGAGTTTGTATGTAGTGTTGCAGTTGCAGCCCTACTTCAAATTAAAAGCCCTCTGCAGAGGTTTGCGACTTCATGACATTTCATGAAGCTCTGAAGCAGCGGCAGCAATAATTAAATGTATACTTAAATGGGTATTTTTGCACGGTCTTTGTCCATCAGTGTAAATACCATCGACTGAATTAATTGTAATAAAAATGTGAAGTGGTCTAACGATTCCTTTCTTGCTTTGATTGGTTCAGAGCCAGATTTTTCTCACATGCTTGAAGTGAGTTTTGAGTAGAGCTTTATAAGTTGCATTGAATTTTGTGAGGAACACGAGGAGAAGAACGCTGGGGCCAGAGAGCGAACAAACAGACCCTGGGGAACAAAACAGTGACGTGAAAGCGAGGAATGAGTAGAAAGTCATTCATAAGCACAGATCAGTGAAGCAGGCATGTGAAGATGACTTTTATCATTTTATATTATTATTGGAACACAGTGATGTCTTAACTGAACATAAGCTGTTACTCTACTCAGTGTGCAGGGACACAAGTCGCTGGATTCACCCACAATCCAGTATGCTGCACCTTCTCAGCTAATACAGCCCTGGTTGAGTCATCTGTTGTACCAAAGTCTGAAAAGATCAGCTTCAGTCATGATTGAGATGCAGTTATGGGTGGCGAACAGTGAGAAAGCACTCGCGACACAGCTCAGTGCTTGCAAAATGGAAGTGCTCACCAGCAGCACGGGCAGGGACAGGTCATGTGAAGGAGTGTCAAAGTCTGCAGAACACAAAAAATGAGTGTAATTTTAATCACAATTTGAAGGCAATTCAAACTGTTTCCTGTACTTCCTGCACCTGGCAGTCCAGTTTGAGCAGCAGTGGATTAACACTGAAAATGTGACCATGTGGAATCATTTCACGATTTCTTGAGACAGTAAGCGAGCAATCTGTAAACTGTCAGTTGTCAGAGGTACACTATAACTTGCACGCAGAGAGAGAATGAATATAACCCTTGTAGTCTACATAGTCTATCGTGGTTTGCCTCATCTGTTTCATTCCCATCTTGATATTTAATCCTTTTGTCATGTGGTTTTCTAGCCACACAGCATGATCTTAAATAGCGCTGCTGAAGGGATTTTTCCCTTCGATATCCTTTTTTTATTTTAGGACATGTCTGGTTTTACAGAATAGTAAAGCATATTTAAAAGAAATCCCAACACCATAGCTGATCACGGCCTACTTGAAGGTAAGCAGTTTTAAAGCATGGTGTTGAGAGTAGAGTTACCCTATTTCAGGAGGCATGCTGTTGGATCGGAGTGGTCCTGTCAGCAGTCTGTTCAAATAGGTGAATGCGTTCCCCTAAATTCCACTATATCTAACAGTATTTCACCTGGAGGTATTAGGTCTTTATGCATTAACATTACTCATACCCTATCTTCCATTCAACATGCAAATTTCTCCTCATTACTCACAAAAATGAATACAGATTTTCAACAATGGAACAGCCTCCCACTTTCCGTAGCAGGTCCAGTGCTAGGGAAAATGAATATTCTCCCCCAGGTTTTGTTTTAATTTCAGCGCTTTCCTGTGTTTCTGCCTTAATCTTTCAATCAAATGACACAGCCGTCGCTAGATTTTTCTGGAATGGGAAAATTCCCTGCGTCAGACATTCTAACCTCCAGAACTCCAGAATCACTGGAGAACGTGTGCTCCCTGACATTGTTATATGATTCATTTGCTGTAAACGTAAACACCCGTTTCTGGCTTCATTTCCATGACATTATTTGGTGCATTTCAGAATCTCCATCCTGTTATTCAGTATTAGGGATGATGGGGGTGTTGATTCGGCATCGATTCATAAAAGTCAAAAATTGATTATTTAACTGTTAATTGATAACAGAGTAATGACAAAGGAACGCAAAAGCGGAAGTCAAAAGTGGAACTGAATTGCGGAAGTGCGGTGCCCGGACAGTCTGTTATGTGCACGTAACACCGGCTCAATGGGCACAAACGAGATGTCAAAGCTTCCACTCAACTCGGGAAAGAGCAACGCGAATTACAGACTCTCTCATAAATGTATTGCCTGGGATTTATGTTCATATTTAGTCTTTAAGAACCTGTTTGTATTCTGTTTCTAAGTTTTTCACATTACATGTGCACTTTGGAGCTGTTATACAGCATCCCGTCACAGAGGTATTTCATGCTGACCGTACATTAGAACACTTTTCCGAAAAACACCCTCTCGCATCTAAAGACAAGTCACAGTGTTTAGTCACCAGTCTATGATTTTGCAAAGGCTGGGGATCTTGCATGGTCTCTGTCTGTAAAACTCCCACTAGATTCATTTTGAGATTATTTCAAAACCTTTGATAACGCACATTTAAAAATAATAAGTAAATTTTAAAAACAGCATAGTCGGCTACACAGGCAGTAATATAAACTGCAAATACATTTACATTTATGTCATTTAGCAGATGCCCTTATCCAGAGCGACTTACAATTGATAGTCTTACAATCCAAGCAGTTGTGGGTTAAGGGCCTTGCTCAAGGACCCAACAGTGGCAGCCTGGCAGAGATGGGATTTGAACCCTGAACCTTCTGGTCTATAGTCCAGTACCTTAACCACTAGGCTACCACAGTCCGCAATAATTCATACAAATTGGCTGCAACACAAACACATAGCACTTGTAAGATCTACAGTAACGCTATATCAGGATATTGGGAAGTCGATGAGAAATAAAACCCTATACATATTGCTTTGAGAATATCTTCCATTTTTAAACACTCATTGTGCCCATGTGAGGACTGAACTCACGACCTTCAGATTGAGACTGACACGCTACCTGCTGCACTAACAAGGCAAATAATAAGTGACTTCTTAAGTACTGTAACAGTATCTTAAAATCCAATGAAAACACCATGTCATTTTTTATGTACAGTATTAGAAGCATGTTATTTCAGTGCTTGAATGTAAATTTTTATTTCCCTTACACTGTGGAGTGCAGTAATTTGCATAGAATGCTGACAAATGCACTAAACCGTAAAAAGCCCAAATATACTTGGTGCTAAATGTAGCGCAAACATGTATTGGTTCCTTTATTTGGTCAGATACCTGTAGGTCTACACTTACTGAGCTCTACCTTTACCTGGTCCATCCAAAAATGCATGTAATTTCCTGTTTGGTGCTGGGGAGAGCTCACCTGTTGGTTGTCTACAGTGTTCACATCACTGTGTTCATGAGTCAAGACTTATGATCATATTAAAAACGGTTGATTTTGTTGGAATGTGAAAAGAGGAAGACTGACTTAAGACACCTAATCCTGACCACTTTACATCAAATGATCGAGATGTCACGAGCTCGACCCAAGTCTAGCAAGACTCTCATGATTTTATCCTGACATTTGTCTGTGAACAATGAGTACGTTTACATATGCTTAATAATCCAAGAACTGCAAAAAATTATGTTTCGTCAGTAATCCGTTCAACCGAGTTTACATGCATTTGAGTAATCGGATCATGGGAAACCTCCGGGTTTACATGACTCGGGCAGTAATTGGATTTTTACTTTGCAACCAGCCAATAATCTCAGAAAAATGACGTAAACTTCTAACTTTTATATTAAATAATCAAATCGTTCATTTTCTTAGGTATAGTCTGCATTTCAGTCTCCACAAAGTGTTCGGTAGCCGTTTAGCTGGTGCTGCGTTTAATTCCAAGGCTGCAAAATGCTGCAAGAGAATCCCGCATGTATATCAGCCCCAAATCTCTAAGAATAAGGCGATCTAACACCATGGTTTTTGTTTTTTGTTTTTGTTTTTTATTTGTTTTTGGTCTACCAGCCAGTCTGCACACATGCAATCCAGTTTAACCATGTTTACTGGTATACATGCACTGAGAAATCCAATTACTGAACTAAAATCCAGCGCTTTTTGTTGGATTTCTTAAAATGATTTCTAGATTGGAGTATGCTGTGTACATGACCACTTGAATAATCACATAACTGCAGACATCTGACTATGATCGGATTATTAAGTGCATGTAAACACACAAAGTGAAATCACTTATGCATCTTGAGTAACATGAACTAACACTGTGTGTCGGCATTTTGCAATCAAATATCGTGATTTAATGCAATTAACTTAAATAAATTTGTAAGGTTTCTCCGAATGCCTTTGTGTGTGTTCAGCTTTATCGTCTGTCATCTCTCATTTTTCAGGAAGCAAACCTTTGGGGGGGAGGGAAGCTGCCCGGGGTTATCATGAGAACCCACTTTCATTCATTTGTTTAAATGTTTGTTTAAAAATCATTATTTTCGACATTTCTGCTGTTGATCCTTCTGATTTTTAAAGTTTGAAGAATAAACTTTTTCTCCATTGATCAATTTTTCATGCCTGACGTTTACATTTACAGCATTTAGCAGACGCCCTTATCCAGAGCGACTTACAATTGATACAGTCTTACAGTCCAAGCAATTGTGGGTTAAGGGCCTTGCTCAAGGACCCATCAGTGGCAGCTTGGCAGAGATGGGATCTGAACCCTGGACCTTCTGGTCCATAATCCAGTATGTTACCCGCTAGGTTACCACAGTCCCTGACAAGTTCAGTTGGCGATTAACCAGATTCTTAAGAAATTTTATACTGCATGTGCACTGTTCTGCTAAATCTTTGAAGCTGTTTTCGTTGTCAGGGTTATTTAACGTGTATTTTTTCAGCTTTTTTATTATTTTGCTATAGATAATGTACCGTTGTTACTAGTTTTAAGTGGAATGCATTAGCTATCATTTCTGCCCATTTTATTGGTGTTTGTGTATTTGTAACAGTTGTTCTTAATAATTTGTGTGTAACATGATGAAGATGCCAGACTAACCAACAGCGGCTGTGCTAACAGTACCCACAATATTTGCATATAAGATTATGGTAATATAACGTTGTAATATTACACACTCTTGGTTATTATTGACACCCAGAACGAGGCAGCTGGTCCCCTTAATAAGCATGAACATTACATTAAATATCGTTTACAGTGATAGTGTTTATTCTTTTACTTAACTGAATACCTTGCTTTGTATTACTAATTTGGCTGGATGGTGGGTGGTGGGGGGTTGCTATGGTGATGAGGAGGTCTTCCTTGTATTTTGTTGTCATGGCAACTTCGGGCACTTGTTAGCCTTCACAATTTGAGGCGGAAGCACCTCTTCTCATTACGTGTACAACACACGGACACAAATGAGCCTAGACATATCTCATGTAGGTTAAATGTTGGAGTTTTTCATTGGTGCAGCTATCATCCAAGCGTAAAATTAACTGGATTGGTTTGTAATAATCATGTTTGAACCAAAGGCCATCTGAAATCTCTGCTCTCAGGCAATGTATTTGCCTGACAATTTATTCACTAACTTCCTTTATATTGCCTACAACACCTGGGTTTGTGTGGTGAGAGAGGGCAGTTAAATTGGAATGTATTGTGTGCTGAAACTTTCACAAACATGCAGCCTTTTCCGAGAGAAAACAATCCATCAATCATCATGTAACTGTCGTCACATGGATACATGATCAACTAAGATTTTGCCGAGAATTATATGTGGCTGACTGACGGCTTTTTTTTTTTTATTCTGGTGTATTGAGTTATGATTCCCCCAGTAATTTGTTTTAGTCAGGATTTGCTTATTTATAGCATTTAAAGACCCTCAGTGTAGCAAAGGAGTAGGCTTAAGATGCAAGCTTAAAAAAAACAACTCACAATGTTTCTTGCATTTACTTTTACTAATTTCATTGTGGACAGTATGAACCGGAGATATTTCGTGTGCTGTCTGGTCTACTTTATTTAATTTGTTAGTAAACCTTCATTCCTACACCTCAGGCCTACATCACATTCAAGTTGGGACGGTAAAGCATTTATCACTTTGTAATGTGGGCATTTCTTCTCACAACACTTAAAAGACTTTTGGCATCGAGAAAACCAAGTGATGAAATGTTTCGGGTGTTAATTTTTTTCCCCATTGTGCAACAGTACAGGGTGGAGTTGTCAGGGTTTTTTTTTTTTTTTTTTTTTTTGGCTTGTTTCAAAGTTCTTCTCACGTTCTCTCTTGAGAACAGATCAGGACTACAGGCAGACCAGTCCAGTACTCATACCCTCTTCTTCCGCAGCCATGCCTTTGTAATGTGTGCAGCATGAGGTTTTGCATTGTCTTGTTGAAAAATGCATGGATATCCATGGAAAAGATCTTAATGTACTTTTCTGCATTAATGCTGCCATCACAGAAATGTAAATGGCCTTAACCAAGAGCACCATGACGGACTCTTTACACTGTGTGATGGTCCATCCCACATGCCTTCAAGCCCAGAGAAATTGATGCTGTTTCTGGACATGGTTAACATAAGGCTTCTTTTTTGCACAGTAAAGTTTTAAGCAGCATTTTTAAATGACTGTTCTTGATTGGAGATCACCCCTCTTTAGTTTTTGTGCCCTTCCTCTTTACACACTGAAACTGCCGATTCCTTGAATCTTTCAATAATATTATGCACTGGAGAGTTTGGAATATACAAACACCTTTCTGTGAGGAACATTTTTTTTTTTTTTTTAAACATTTCAATAGTTTTGTCACACACTTGTTGACAAACTGGAGGCTTTGCCTATTTTTGCTCCTTAAAGACTCCGCCTTTTCATGCTGTCCCAACTTTTTCTGATTTGGGCAGAAATGTATGTAAATATGTGAGTATTAAGAAAACGAATGACTGAATATAAAGTGATGCTTGAATGTTTGTGAACCCTTTAGATTTTTTCTGTTTTGCATAAATATGACCCAATTTATAATCAGATTTTCTTACGAGTCCTATATGTAGAGAGCCCAATGGAACAAATGAGACACATAGAATACTTCATCAATTAGCTTTTGAGGAAAATAAATCCAGTGTTTGTGTGGCAAAAATATTTGAACCTTTGTTTTCAGGATCTGTTGTGACTTTTTTGTGCAGTAGTAACTCACTCTCTCTCTCTACATCATTTTCTCCAATAAGTAAATGACCAATTATACTGTTTTTGTGTCATTTGCTTAATTGTACTCTTTAGCTTCTTTTAGAACTTGCATCAAAATCTGTTACAATTTTCCCTGAATACTTTCACAAACTGACACTTGAATGCCAAAGGTTTGTAAAACTGTAAAGTTTTATGACTAGTTACATGAAAATATGATGCAGTGGTCATGCAGGTCTAATGCTTCTGTCATACAGTGGTGCTTGAAAGTTTGTGAACCCTTTAGAATATTCTATATTTCTGCATAAATATGACCTAAAACATCAGATTTTCACACTAGTCCTAAAATTAGATCAAGAGCACCCAGTTAAACAAACAAGACAACAATATCATACTTTGTCATTTATTTTTTGAGGAAAATGATTCAATATTACATATTAGTGAGTGGCAAAAGTATGTGAACCTCTAGGATTATCAGTTAATTTGAAGGTGAAATTTAGTCAGGTGTTTTCAGTCAGTGGAAAGACAATCAGGTGTGAGTGGGCACCCTGTTTTATTTAAAGAACAGGGATCTATCAAAGTCTGCTCTTCAATACATGTTTGTGGAAGAGTGTCATGGCATGAACAAAGGAGATTTCTAATGACCTTAGGAAAAATACTTGTTGATGCTCATTAATTTGAAGGTGAAATTAGAGCAGTGTTTCTCAATCCTGGTCCTGGCACCCCACCGCTTTGCACAATTTAGTGCTTCTCCTGTTTAAACATGCCCACTTTAACCCGATAACGTGCTTGTTAATGAGCTGAGTTGTTGGATCAGGTGTGTTGGGAGCAGGAAAACACTAAAACATGCAGAGCGGTGGGCCGCCAGGACCAGGATTGAGAAACACTGAATTAGTCGGGGGTTTTCAATCAATGGGATGACAATCGGGTGTGAGTGTGCATCCTGTTTTATTTAAAGAACAGGGATCTATCAAAGTCTGCTCTTCACGACACGTTTGTGGAAGTGTATCATGGCACAAACAAAGGAGAGGACCTCAGAAAAAGACTTGTTGATGCTTGTTGAGGCTGGAAAAGGTTACAAAACCATCTCTAAAGAGTTTGGACTACACCAATCCACGGTCAGACAGATTGTGTACAAATGGAGGAAATTCCAGACCATTGTTACCCTCCCCAGGAGTGGTCGACCAACAAAGATCACTCCAAGAGCAAGGCATGTAATAGTTGCTGAGGTCACAAAGGACCAAAGTGTAACTTGTAAGCTATTGAAGGCCTCTCTTACATTAGCTAATGTTGATGTTCATTTGTCCTCCATCAGAAGAACACTGAACAACAACGGTGTGCATGGCAGGGTTGCAAGGAGAAAGCCACTGCTCTCCAAAAAGAACATTGCTGCTTGTCTGCAGTTTGCTAAAGATCAAGTGGACAAGCCAGAAAGCTGCTGGAAGAATGTCTTGTGGATAGATGAGACCAAAATAGAACTTTTTGGTTTAAAAGAAAAGCATTATGTTTGGAGAAAGGAAAACACTGCATTCCAGCATAAGAACTTATCCCATCTGTGAAACATGTTGGTGGTAGTTCTCATGGTCGGCCTAAAACGTTTTTGCTGCATCTGGGCCAGGGACAGCTGCCATCATTGATGGAACAATGAATTCTGAATTATATTAGAGAATTCTAAAGGAAAATGTCAGGAATCTGTCCATGAAGTGAATCTCAGAGAAGGTTGGGTCATCGCAGCAAGACAAGGACCCTAAGCACCTCCACGCCGTTCTACCAAAGAATGGTTAAAGAAGAATAAAGTTCATGTTTTGGAATGGCCAAGTCAAAGTTCTGACCTTAATACAATCCAAATGTTGTGGAAGAACCTGAAGCAAGCAGTTAATGTGAGGAAACCCACCAACATCCCAGAGTTGAAGCTGTTCTGTACGGAGGAATGGCCTAAAATTCCTCCAAGCCGGTGTGCAGGACTGATCAGCAGTTACAGGAAACGTTTAGTTGGTTATTGCTGCACAGGGGGGGGGTCACATACTCTTGCCACTCACTATTATGTAATATTTCATCATTTTCCTCAATAAATAAATGACCAAGTATAATTTTTTTTTGTCTCATTTGTTTAACTGGGTTCTCTCTGTCTACTTTTAGGACTTGTGTGAAATTCTGATGATGTTTTAGGTCATATTTATGCAGGAATATAGAAAATTCTAAAGGGTTCACAAACTGTACTGGTCTTGCTGCTTAAGGTGGGTGAAAATGGAGAATATATTTTGAGCAATGTTGCTGTTTAATACAAGGCCCTCATCAAGGTACCTGGTCTTCACGTATGTGTGCTCTGTTGGTGAACTGAGCATTGCGAAGGTTCATTTTCACACTGTGGAGTTAATAGATTATAACAGCTTGCAGTGAAACAGTCTACTGGAAGGTGTGTGTGTGTGTGTGTAAAGGAGTATGTGGAGGCTGTATCTTGCTGGGTGAACTGAAACCGCTAGAGTTTCTGGGTTTTAAGGTTTTGACTGACCTTGCAGGCAGTACAGTACTCCTACACATTAAGCAGAGAGATAGGCAGGTTGTTGACCTGTGTGGAGGTTGTTGAAATGTAAATTTGCCACAATTGTGTGTATGTGTAAAAGACACTGCGAACATTTAATAAGTCTCTCTCACTCTCTCTCATTCCAGCCCCTCCCCCCAGCAGATTTAACAGAAGAGTTTCGGGTGAGTTCCTTTTGACGTCATTGCACTAATCATGTGGTTTATAAAGTGCCTGAGAGATGCATGGTCTGCCTCTGTGACATTTCCTGCCAAGAGTTTGTATACAAGTAATTATGCCTTTCATTTACTCTGGCCTTTCTACACATAGTCTTCTCTTAATTTTTCTGTTTGGGTGTGCTGCAAAGCAGGTGAAATGCTATGAGGTGAACTCACTAATAATAATTTTATGAGGCACATTCACACTCTCAGGCTTGCTCTGTGAGACTGCAGTATGTTGCATTATCCAAACACCGAAAACTATACACACTGTGCTAGTAGTTCCATGACTGTACAAGTTATTCAGTTTTATGGCACAATAGTTATGACTCTGCTGTACTTTGTCATGTGTCCTGAACATGACATTCTCCTGCATCTTTAGTTTTATCAATAAAATTCTTCTTCCAGTGTGTGCGGAGGCCTTTAACCCTGATGATGAGGAGGAAGACTCAGAGCCAAGAGTTGTTCATCCAAAAACAGATGAGCAGAGATGCCGGTTACAGGAGGCTTGCAAAGACATACTACTGTTTAAAGCTCTTGACCAGGTACACAAACACACCTGTGTCTCTGAGCCTCTTTATACTTCAGGTGTTTTTTCTCACTGCACATACAAAAACAAGAGCTGGGACAAACATGCGCTAATGATACTTGGATTGCAATTTACCACATGAGCAGCAACTGAAATGTTCAGTGGTGATGAAAATGGACTTCACTGCTCATGATACAAATGTAAATATTGACGCTTAAAGTAATTTTTTTGGTGTATTGTCCCCTTCCTGATTTCTTATTTTTTTTGCATGTTTGACTTGAGCGTTTCAGAACGTCAAACCAATTTAAATATTATTCGAAAGGCAAGACAAATAAACACAGAAATGCAGTTTTTAAATGAAGGGGTTTATTATTAAGGGATAAAGTCCAAACCTACAAGGCCCTGTGTGAAAAAGTGATTGTCCCTTTGTTGAAACGTAACTATGGTTTATCACAACTGAGTTCACTGTCTCTAGCCACACCCAGGCCTGATTATTGCCACACCTGTTCTCAATCAGGACATCACTTAAATAGGACCTGTCTGACAAAGTGAAGTACACCAAAAGATCTTTAAAAGCTACACATCATGCCGAGATCCAAAGAAATAGAGGAGCAATTGAGAAAGAAAGTAACTGAGATTTATCAGTCTGGAAAGAGTTATAAAGCCATTTCTAAAGCTTTGGGACTCCAGCGAACCACAATGAGAGTTATCCACAAAAGGCGAAGACATGGAACAGTGGTGAACCTTCCCAGGAGTGGCCAGCCGGCCAAAATGACCCCAAGAGCACAGCGACGACTCATCCAAGAGGTCATAAAAGACCCCACAACAACATCCAAAGAACTGCAGGCCTCACTTGCCTTAGTTAAGGTCAGTGTTCATGCCTCCAGCATAAGGAAGTGACTGGGCAAAAATGGCCTGCATGGCAGAGTTTCAAGAGGAAAACCACTGCTGAGCAAAAAGAACATTAAAGCTTGTCTCAATTTTTCCAGAACACATCTTAATGATCCCCAAGACTTTTGGGAAAACATTCTGTGGACTGACGAGACAAAAGCTGAACGCTTTGGAAGGTGTGTGTCCCATTACATCTGGTGTAAAAGTAACACAGCATTTCAGAAAAAGAACATTATAGCAACAGTAAAATATGGTGGTGGTAGTGTGATGGTCTGAGGCAGTTTTGCTGCTTCAGGACCTGGAAGACTTGCTGTGATAAATGGAACTATGAATCCTGCTGTCTACCAAACCAAAAAAATCCTGAAGGGAATGTCTAGCCGCGGGTTCGTGACCTCAAGCTGAAACAAACTTGGGTTCTGCAGCAGGACAATGATCCAAACCAGCATGTCCACCTCTGAATGGCTGAAGAAAAACAAAATGAAGACCTTAGAGTGGCCTAGTCAAAGTCCTGACCCTGAATCCTATTGAGATGCTGTGGCATGACCTTAAAAAGGCCGTTCATGCTCGAAAACCCTCCACTGTGGCTGAATTTCAACAATTCTGCAAAGATGAGTGGCCAAAATTCCTCCACAATGCTTTAAAAGACTCACTGCAAGTTATCGCAAACGCTTGGTTGCACTTGTTGCTGCTAAGGGTGGCCCAACCAGTTATTAGGTTTACATTTACAGCATTTAGCAGACGCCCTTATCCAGAGCGACTTACTACAGATAGAATCTTACAATCTGAGCAATTGTGGGTTAAGGGTCAAGGACCCAACAGTGGCAGTTTGGCAGAGGTGGGATTTGAACCCTGGAACTTCTGGTCCATAGTCCAGTATCTTACCCACTAAGCTACCACGTGTATAGGTGGTAATCACTTTTAGGGGGCAATCACTTTTTCACATAGGGCCATGCAGGTTTGGATTTTTTTTTTCTCCTTTAATAATAAACACCTTCATTTAAAAAGTGCATTTTGTTTACTTGTGTTGTCTTTGACGAATATTTAAATTGGTATGATGTTCTGAAACACTAAAGTGGGACAAACACACAAAAAATAGGATATCAGGAAGGGGGCAAACACCTTTTCACACCACTGCACATATTTTAGTTTGTGGGGAATTTGTTCAAAACTAATCTCAAGCAGTGTCAGTTGTATGTTATATGCTTGTGTATGATGGTATTTATTGTACAGCGGTACCTCGGTTCTTGTCATTAATTCCTTCCAGAAGGTTTGTTGATAACAGAAAATGACGAGTACGCAGCAGAGTTTTTCCATGAGGAATAATGTAAGTTAATCTGTTCCAGACCCCCAGGAAAATCCACACTCAGTAAGGCATTATTTGCAAAAATGGAGTTGTATTGTACAGGTGCTCCCTGATTTAACGAAGGGGATATGCTCTGACAGCGTCTATACTGTATCATCGTTAATGTTTAAAACACTTACATTAACCTACAGTTGGCCAAAATCAATAACACACAGCTTATTTTATAATAAAGATAAATATCGTGTAACTTAGTGAGTAATGGATTGTAAGTGAGAAATGGAAGGAAAACAGTAACTTTATTGAACTCGAGAGTGGTAGTTTAGCTGCTAATGCTAACTGCAGCCTGTGTTCTGAATTGTTCAGTTCCTGTTTCTTTTTCGGTTGGTTGTCAATACTAATCTTTTTAGAATATAGTGAAAATAAAGAGATCAATCTTTAATGAGCAGGGGCTACTGTGAATCTGAGTCACTGTGTACGGAATCGTCGAGTTTAGGCTGAAATGAGTCTCTTGGAGAACCAGAAGAGAACCAAGACAAATTTCTCTAGTCAAGATGCATTGAGAATCGGATTTTGAGATTTGAGAATACCAGTTCCGAGGTACCACTGTATTTATTTTATATATATATATGAGTTTCTAAGTAGTCACTTAATAACCTAATGTTATTATACAGGAAACATCACCCATACACAACGGTAATGCAATCTTTCAGATGCAGAGTTATAGCTTGTAAAGTCTTTGCACATGCCTGTGTATGAAATGGGCCAACTGCAAAGAAAAACAAAAGGATTTAATCCTCTTCCACATGTCGGTTGTTACGTGCTTGCTTGACGAGGTTGTCATACAGAAAGGTTGGGGTTTCTGTGCGTAATCCCCACACTGAACAGTAGTTGGCATGACTGTGAAAATGGATTGACCACAACTTTGTTCTGTAAAAATCTAAATCCCTCCAATATAGCTGAAGTAGAATATAAGGTTTAACAGCTTTGTTAGTCTGTGCCATTTTATTCCTAACATGTTTACTGTGTAACACCATGCACAATAACCCCCATCTTTTATTAAAAAATTCAGTAGAGATCTTTCAACTTTTTATTAATTACGTCACACATTGTATGACTATGTGTAGTAATGTTAGGTCCTGTTGGTATCCAAAACGAGGTCCTATGGTACTGAACAAGTGGTGAATGATGGAACAGCAGCTTTCTGATGCCAACATTTCTTTATACACATTTACATGCTTCTGCTTGTTTGTTTTCCTCAACAATGATAACAGGAGCAGTTTTCAGAAGTGCTGGACGCCATGTTTGAGGTGCTTGTGCAGCCAGACGAACATGTAATAGACCAGGGGGATGATGGGGATAATTTCTACGTCATAGAAAGGTCTGTATTTTTATGTAAATGTCATAAATGCTCACATAAATACCTGAAAATTTATTCCTTAATACATTTAGTACAACTTTATTCTACCGCCCACTTTTATATATGGCATGAACACCCTGGATAAGCTGTAATACACAGTATGAATGTAAATCCTCCAATCAGCAGTTACTGTTACTGCTTAACTTTAAAGTTGGGTGAAGTGAATAACACTGACATTGTGATGCTCTGGGCAATGTTCTGCTTGGAAGCCTTGGATCCTGGCATTCATGTGGATGTTACTTTGACACCTACCACCTACCTAAACAGTGCGATGTGAAGCAGCAAACAAGATGTAATGAAAATAATGTTATTTTATTATTTCAATATTAAGTATTACTAAATATTTAGTATAGAGCATTGATCGGATGTACGTTAAACAGCGCACACCTGTTTAGGTGAACTCATGACTCCAAACTTGGAAACACAAATGATGTTCGTTTGAAGAAGTTCTAAATATTTATAATATACATTTACAGCATTTAGCAGACGCCCTTATCCAGAGCGACTTACAATTAATACAGTCTTACAATCCAAGCAGTTGTGGGTTAAGGGTCTTGCTCAAGGACCCAACAGTGGCAGCTTGGCAGACGTGGGATTTGAACCCTGGACCTTCTGGTCCATAGTCCAGTACCTTATCCGCTAGGTTACCACAGTCCCTACATATTCAGTAATAGGGGTGGAAAAATGATATAGTCACATTAGCTGGCCCACCAAGCAAGTCAATGGTCCATTGTGCCTGCCCAGTCACATGTACTGGTTGCCTATAAACAACTGCTATCACAATCACTATCTAGCTAGCAATGTTTCTGAAACTAAAAATGGAAGACTAAATCATTTATTCCTAATGTATGACAAGCCAGATGGATACGTTCATTAATACAATCTGGTGTTAATGTAGGTGATAAGGTGGTGCAGCAGTCTAATACCCGTCCAAGGAAAGATTACGATTGCATTGTGTGCTCTGGGGGTAGGCGCCATAATCCTGAGCAGATAAAATGGGGTTACAACCATGAACGTGGAGTTAATGTAATTTATTTGACTAATGATATTAGTCATGAGAGCAGAAAGCATCCTCGGTTGAAGCAGTTACAGTACATTTGTGCGTAATGCCACTTGTACCACTTACAACTAATGTCAGTTATATAATAGCAACCAGCAATAATAACAATATTTTTTTTTTCAATCGTGATTCATTTTCTGTAATAGCTCAAATGGGATTAATAAAGAGAAAGTGAGTTTGATACACCGTTGTGTTGGGGGAAGCATCATAATGTGTGTTCTGTTTTTTTGACGTAACTGACTTGTTAAAATTTATGTGACTGTTGGACATTTTTGTTGTTGTTTAACTAAAGTTGGGACACTGGTTGTTTTAAAACCTGTCAGTTGTATACAAGTTCTGCAGTGGGGAGTATTTAATGTATTACCCTGTGTTAACATTTTGAAGTGATTGCAAGCCAGCTGTGTATGAGAGTGGACTGTGTTTTGACCCTAATTCCAGCACTTCTCCAACAATAAAAGCAAGTGTCGTGTGTGTTTTCTGTTGAACTCTGCTCATCATGTTCTCAGAATGCAACTTAACCTTGGCCAGATGTATTGTGCCAGGCCTTAAGTGGTCTTTTTTTGTTACAGGGGTGTGTATGATATTGTGGTACAGAAGGATGGTGTAGGCTGCTGTGTTGGTCAGTACAATAATAAGGGCAGCTTTGGAGAGCTGGCACTTATGTACAATACACCCCGTGCTGCTACCATCATCGCCAAGCAGGAGGGGGCCCTCTGGGGACTGGTGAGTGTGTTTGCATGAACATTGTTAAAAGAATAAATGAGAGTGCATGCGTTAATGTGGACATCATTCAGGTGTGTTTGTGTGTGAACATGCATGAGAGTATGACATGCAAGCGGGGGAGGAAATTCTGTCTCTTTTCGAAACAGAGATAGAGAGAACACGTAGCAATACCAGACAGTAATTATCACAGGCGCTGGTTAGCCAACGCTACGCTCAAGGACATACAGACGAGGCTTTATTACCACATTACAATAATCTCTTGTGAATGTTCAATTAATTGTACTTAATATTTTTCGTGTCCAAGTAAATACAAAATTGATACCCCTTTATCTCTACACCTTTATCCTGACTGAAGATGATCTGTCAGTATAAAATCTCGTCATTAATTTGTTCCAAAAGGCTTGTCGAGAACCAAAAACAACAAATACTGAGCAAATTTTTCCCACAATGAGTCATGTGAATCGAAGGTGTACAGGTGTTCCTTGGTTTACTATGGGGAGATGTTCTGGCAAATCCTTCATAAGTTAAATGTATTATGAGCTGAGGAGTTTAACGAGTGCTTGGTAGAGTGGTCTATAGTGTATAATAGAGGAGATATGGAAGGGATATGATGATAAGTAATAAGTAAGTTAATGATTAAAACACTTGCATTAACCTACAGTTGGTTAAAATAATTAACACAAAGCTTATTTTATAATAGTGTTGAGAAATCCCATGTAATTTAGTGAGCAATGGATTGAAAGAAAGTATAAAACACTTACTCTCTTGCCTGTTTGCTTTGTTTCCTTTCGGTTGGCTGTAATCCCTAATCTTTTTAGGACCCATGGGGAATTATTTACACTAAGAATACAATACTGTAGATGTAAAAAATAAAGAAAAATATGATAGACACAGCGGAGTAAGTGCTTAGCACACACTGAGAAGGACTATTGTAGAATTAGTGATTAAAAAAAGTTTTTAAAAATTCTCTACACCTCACTGGTGACTAAAGAAAAAGAGAAATACAATGAAGCAAAATTTCATAGGATGAACAACAATGACATAAAAAAATTAAAAAATATAATGTATTATTAATACTTTAAAAATTCTTAATAGGTGTTTATGCACAAGCATGAATTGTGCTCATTTCATATTTAACCACATTATTCTACTTTAGGCTAAGACATAGATTACATGAACTTGATAATGATGCATAATATTAAATGCTTTTTCCCTCTCAAAGCTGATTCAAATTTTATTGATGCTTGCTAATTTAATTTCCTTAAACAAAATTTTGCCTGTAATGTGATCATTTATAATTAATACATGTTGAAATTTTTTTTGTTCTGTTAATATAAACGGAGTATTTTGGTATTTATCATGTTTTGGAATAACACGCTTCATGTGAAGTGCAACCAGATCTAATGTGCATCAGGGATCTTGCCAATATCTGGTTTGTTTATTAAGGGCAGTATCAGTGCATCACTATCTACTGTCCATGCTTATCTAAATATTGTGTCCAAATATGCTTCATAGATTGGTTAGATTTGGAATGAAAGAGTCCTTTATTATAGCAACATTTAAAGCAGCATTTTAGAGAGTGATTCATAAATGGGTAAGCTAGATCATCTTGATGAGTAAAAGAGCTCCATGTGTTGTCCCAGTCTGAATTGGTCAGATTGAATCATCTAATGGCTTCTCTAGCTGCATGGCTCGTTATTTATATTTTTATTCAGACTGTGAAATTAAGTAGTGCAATTTGTAGTTTCGTTTCTTGTTTCTGTAGAATGTAGACATTTTAACATCATTTCACTTTCGAAAAGGCTCTTATTCTTTTTAGCAAAGCAAAAAATTCAAAAAATTATTTAAAGTGGAAAGCTTTTGAGTTACTTTTTTGGGCTATGTGTACTAAATTTTTGAACCCGTCCTTGGGGACAGTTTGGTTCCTTTTACATGCCAAACAAACATGCTGAAGTATAAGCCTAAAAGCGCAGTTTGTGCCGTGTACATGGCAGTGAGTAAAATGCATTTCATGCCTTAACGCATTTGATACTGATGGATGATCATACAGAACCAAGTGAGAAGTTGGCAAGCAAAGTGGGAAGTTCACACACAATGCGGCTGATTTATTCCATTTTATTTCCTATATTTCTTAAGGTTTGGGAACTTGATGTGTAATTTTGTGCCTCTTTCATGCCTTTGTATTTAAAACTTTGCACCATTTTCTGATGTTCTGAGTCTGTCATGTTTTTCAGTTTTACGTCTTCAAAATTTGTTTATTTACTTATTAAGCATGTAGACTTTCAGTTTGAAATGTGCTTACATTAACTCTTTTGACTAATGTCGATGTAACCTCGCTCCTGTAATGATTAGCCGTTGTTGCTGATACAATGTTACATAAACATTAACTTTTAACTTTTTCCTCACAACACCATTTTTCCAATTGCTAGGATACTTTGGTCAGTGTATGTTGTGACAAACCTGCAAACTGTGTACAAAGATTCAAACCTTTGTACTGTTTTGTCATTATTTTATATCCCAGAAGTGGAATCTGTTCATCTGGCATAGATTTTGTTGGAGAAACGTTTTGTCACTCATCTAAGTGACTTCTTCAGTCTCAGCTAGTTGGAACACTTCCCCAATCTTATATACAGCACCTTTGCATAACGACTGGTACCAGCACCACTGAATAACAATGGGACCGGTGATCAGTTTAATATGCAGATTGACATAGCCATTAACGACAATGGCCACGTGTGCCATTCACACAGGATTGGGGAAGGGCTGCGATGGCTCTGTTGTAAGATGGTGAGAGGTGTACTCTGAGGCCCCCTTCTCGTTTCAGGGATGGACGTTCCCTTTTTACAAAAATGGCTTCTTTTACTCCACGTTCAAACCATCATTCCTCCATATCAAGGATCTACACGTCGTCATCCTTGAAAGAGTGGCCACTGGCCTGTAGGTGGGTGTAAACCGCAGAAACCCGGCCTGATGAGGAAGGTCTTTGTTGTGCCATTCGTTTCGCCAGTGGCTGTTTGGTTTCCCCGATGTACAATTCCTGGCAATTCTCCCGGCACTTAACAGCGTACACTACATCACTCTGTTTGTGCTGGGGGACCCGATCCTTGGGGTGGACCAGTTTCTGGCGTAGCGCGTTTTGGGGTTTGAAAGCCACTGAGACGCGGTGTTTGGCAAATATGCTTCTCAATTGTTCCGATGTTCCTGCCACATATGGTAATCATCACCCTGTTATGCTTAGACTGCGGTTGTTCTCCTCTCGTCGAAGAAGTCACTTAGATGAGTGACGAAACGTTTCTCCAACAAAATCCAACAAAATGTCCAGATGAACAGATTCAACTTCTGGGATTTTCTTACCTGGATCATTGAGCATGCATCAAGATGTCTTTATTTTATAGTATTATCAAATAGAGTAACTAGCGTTTGATCAGGGTTCTTTCACATTTTGACAGTTTTGGCTTATCCATTTCCACTCCTTAATTGTTTGAACACATGGTGTACCAGATATCAGTTGTGTAATACATTTGTGTGTATTTCAGGACCGAGCAACATTCCGTAGGCTCATTGTGAAGAATAATGCAAAGAAAAGGAGGATGTACGAGATCTTCATCGAGTCTGTGCCACTTCTCAAATCCTTGGAGGTGAGTGGAAGGGTAAAGGCGCTTTCACACCAAGTCCGATTTTTACGGACAAAAGAAAATGCACGTCAAGTTATGAAAGAGAACGTATGTATATTAATGGCGTCCTTCACAGCTTAAATGAAACACACAAGCTGTGTCTGAAATCACCCCTTTACTCACTCGTTGTCTGACCGTTAATTAGACTGTTCTACATGGAACACTATTTAGAGCACTAGTAAGAGAGTCATCAGAACAGAATTCAGGCAGCACTTGCGTAAGAGTGAGCTGGAAATGCATCAAGTTAACAAAAGTATATTCTCAGTCATGATTTAATGGTAGATAATTGCGCACATCTAACCATGCTCCTTTATTATCACTGACGACTTGAGTGAAACGCTGGCTCTCGTCTCGAACATGAGCTGTCATTTGACTGAGCACTGAACTTTTATATTCATATTCTGTGCCATCTTCAGTAAACGAAAACTGAAAGAAATGACTTGTTCACTGAGCATTTAATTAGCCAATTATGTAATCAGCCAATTGTGTAGTAGCAGGTCAATGCATAAAATCATGCAGATACGGGTCAGCAGCTTCAGTCATTTTCACATCATCCTTCAGAAGTTAGACCTTTATACCAGACAGGATAGGATTTGTTGCATCACTGAGCCTTGGGCGCCAATGCCCTGCCGCCGGGTTCTGGGTTTTCTTTCCCAGGACAGTGACTGTTGGTACCATTCTGAAGACCAGGAGCATCCCATAAGCCTTGTTGTTTAGGAGATGCTCTGTGAACCAGTCATCTGAGCAAAGCGACTTGTCCCTTGGGCCTGCTTGGATCTTTACTTCAGAATGTTTTGTCCCACATCCAACATGTCAACCATGAGAACAGACTGTTCACTTACCAGCTAATATCTCCCAGAGGTTAATGTGTGTTGTTTTAATGAGATAATCAGCATGTGGTTTTGTTTTTACATATGCCTGTACATTTGTAGTTCACAGGCGTTATACTGACATATTCTGTGTATGCAAATAACAGTATGCTTACTTTGTTTCGTTATGCTTTAGCTGTCTGAGAGGATGAAGATTGTTGATGTTTTGGGGGTGAAGACTTTCCAGGATGGAGAGAGAATCATCATGCAGGTGAGGTGACCAACCTATAAGATGAGGACAAGCTTAAATTACACACTGCTAGTCCTACTAAACTCTACATTCTCTGTTTGATCAGGGATTGATGTGGATAATTCAGTGTTTGGATATCCAGACTTGACTTAGTAGTTGTTTACTTGGCACTGATTTAACAAAGGCAAACTTGGAGTTTAGCAATATTTGAAAAATAAAGTCCAGTCTTGTTTTGCTAGGGGATCAAATACTTATTTCACTCAGTGAAATGCAAATCAATTTGTATATGGTATATAATGTGATTTTCTTTTACTGTTAAAATAAACCTAACATTAAAATTAAAGACTGTTCATTTCTTTGCCAGTGGGCAAACTTACAAAATCAGCGAGGGATTAAATAATTATTTCCTCCACTGTATATGAATAACAACTGCTATTGACCTATTTTTTGTGTTAAGATCTTCTCATTCCTGATTTTTATTTTTTCTAGGGCGATAAAGCTGACTGCTTTTATATTGTTGAGTCTGGGGAGGTAAAGATCATGATGAAAAGCAAAGTGAGTCTTGATTTCTGTTTTGTTTGCTTCTTCATTTCTATGGAGGAAAAAAGTATGTACAAACAGTGGATGCCAAAATTCTGAGACCACTAGTGAAAGTGCTGGTGTGGATCTTTGTGGAGAAGGATTCGTACTGCAGCAGGATAATAACCCAAAATACACCTCAAAGCTTTAGAACAACTGCCTGAAAATACAGATCTAGACCAGTGCTGACTGTCATGGACTTTCCTCAACAGTGAGCTAACCTAAACCCCATCGAGCATATATGGGGGTACTGGAGGACAGTGAAAGGCAAGAATTTAGTAAGATTTCAAGAAATCATGTGATAACTTGGGTCATCAGATTTTGCACAAACCTGTAGATTCCATGCCAGCTTGAGTACACATTGTCTTTACAGCAAATCAGGGAACATGCCAAGTACTAATTATTTTGGACATTTATCAAGTTTTTTTAATATAAGATATGAGGGGGAAAAAAAGCAACCCTAGTGGTCTCAGACTTTTGGCTGTGTGTGTGTGTGTATTTGATGTCTATGTTTTATTTTTACAAACTCAATCTAGTTTCATGAGAGTACAGGGGAAATGTTGATTTGACACAGCTGACAGTCTTTCTCTCTCAGACGAAAGCAGACAGACAGGACAACGCAGAAGTAGAAATCGCTAGATGCAGTAGAGGACAGTACTTTGGAGAGCTCGCACTTGTCACCAACAAACCACGGGCTGCATCAGCTTATGCTGTTGGAGACATCAAGTGCTTGGGTAGGTGTCTATGCCAACCTCACGTGTAGAATATTGTGGCAGAACGAAGGGCACCGTTGACAAAGATGAGTTAGAAAGGATAGTGAGAAAATGTCATTGGTTAATTGCTTAATCCCCAGCTGAAAATGGAATTTGCTCTTTAATGGTAATCTATTCGAAGTAATAATTAAACCTCTTTCAAAAGCAGCTTCTAAACAAACTGGGCCATTGCTGACACCTCTAGGAATTCCTAGAATGTAACTGTTGAACGTCCCCATCTGATAACAGCAGATAATCAGGATGCGTTACGTTGAACCATGCTCGTGTGAAGAAGGTGCGGAGTTCAGCTGGAACATGTAGCATGATCATTAACCGTGCACGGAACACGTCAGCTGCCTCTCTACAAATCTTCCTATACAAGAAGCAGGAGTAGCTCAGAATTGAAGCATCGCATAATAAATAAATCTATACGGTGCGAGTGCATCTTGTCACACAATGTAGCATCGTAATGACCTAAGCAGGCCCAGGCCCAGAGCGTTTTAGCGCACTCTGAGCACAGGCCAGCGTGGGAGTGGGTGGGAGACGATCATGCTCTGGGCATAGTGCGAGTACACCCTTAAAGACTCTTCAGTGCGCCGTACCTGTTGTTTCAAGTTGTTTGTTGTTTATAGATATTGCTTTTTAGATATATATGATCATTTATCTGTAGTACGTCATTTTGTTGTGGAGTAACAAGCTTCTCCTTAGAATCTGTTTCGCTCCTTATAACACTACTCGGGGTATATTCAAACATTATAAACAGGCTTTGATTTTCCAAATAAGCATCACATTTGTGTGTATGTATGTTTTGCAGTGATTGATGTGCAGGCGTTTGAGCGCTTGTTGGGCCCCTGTAAGGAGATTATGAAGAGGAACATTGCTCACTATGAAGAGCAGCTGGTGGCTCTGTTCGGCTCCAGCATGGATCTCAGAGACTGAGAGAGACTGGCCGTGCCTTACACACAAACACACACAAACAAACAAGTACTTCATTACTTATAGTTTATATCCACACGCAGCATTTTGTAGGCACACACTCCTTTTTATGTTCAACCCTCACTCCAGAAGGGAGACACACACTGAAAATTATTCTTTGTCCTTTTCTCTATTCTTTGACTCATCCTCCAGCTGTGACCCACCATTAACCATAGTCTTGCAAGGACATGCCTATGGACACCAGCTCACCCTCACACTTGCTAGTGCATCACCATACACAACACACACTATGCTACAAATAAACCCAGCCAAGGACCCATCTTTTCCCATGGACACATTAAAAAGAAAAGAAAGACTCCTAATGACCAAAACATGTTTGGAAGAAGAAAAAGTAAGTCTAAAATATAATTACAAAAAGAAGAAAAAGTTGAATGGACAAGTTTTAGAAGCATTTTATGACGTGCAAAGCTTTGATTAACAATTATTTAAATAAGATTTGTTTCCTTTCTTCTGTTGGTGTAGTTAGTGCTGGTGGTATCAACGGTGACCGATGTTAGGTCCTAGTCTTGCTCACATAAACGCCACTTGTATTGATTCGTGTATTATTATTATTATAATTATAAATTTATTATGTTGGTTACTTTGACTCTACTGGAGGATGTGAGGCAGAATCTAGTGCTTATTTCTTCTATTGGTCATTCTGGATGAGTTGCTCTGAAGATTAAATAAAGCAAACGTTTTGGTAACATTCTGATTCCTAACTTGCTCTGAATTTGTTATGTATATGAAGGTGTGAAGATGAAATTATGTGCAAGTTTTCATTGTACCAACTGATCGTGTCTTACCCTGAGGTTGTAACTACTGATCTGTGGCTACAACACTGTGTGTTGGGTTTCCAGATATTAGAAGTAGTGTGGGGAAACAACTTTGCTAATTGTACTCTGCCACTGAATTGGGGATTAAAGGTATGCCAGTGTATTGTTAGTAACATCACTAACTGGGTATGATCGGGCTAATAGAAAGAAAGAAATGCAGAAATGTGAAGGTGATTGTGTGTGAGTGCAGACCATTAGGAGTCAGGATAAAGGCCCTCCTTTTTATTCAAAGATCACAAGCTCTTTCACAATCAAAGGAGTTTTTTGAGGACCTCAAAAAAATAGTTGTTGATCATCAGTCCACAGTGAGACAAAACCCAGGTGTGGTCAGCCAACAAAGATCACTCCAGGAGCAAGGTGTGTAATAATCGGTGAGGTCTCAAAGGTACGCAGGATAACTCCTAAGCAACCAAAGGTGGCCACTCAAGTTCATGTCATGTTCACTAAAGTCAAGACCATCAGGAGAACACTGAACAACAATGGTGTGCCTGGCAGGGTTGAAAGGAGAAAACCACTGCTCTCCAAAAAGTTGCCCGTCCACAGTTTGCTAAAGATCATGTGGACAAGCCGTAAGGCTATTGGAAAAACATTTTGTGGATGGATGAGATTTATAAAAAAAAAAAAATAAATGCTTATTTGGTTTAGATAAGTGTTGCAGTGGTGTGAAAAAGTGTTTGCCCTCTTCCTGACTGCCTGTTTTTGCATGTTTGTCACACTTAAGTGAAAGACAACACAAGTAAACACAAAATGCACTTTTAAATGAAGGTGTTTATTATTAAGGGGAAAAAAATCCAAACCTACATGGCCCTGTGTGAAAAAGTGATTGCCCCCTAAACCTAATAACTGGTTGGGCCACCCTTAGCAGCAACAACTACAACCAAGCGTTTGTGATAACTTGCAATGAGTATTTTACAGCGTTGTGGAGGAATTTTGGCCACTCATCTTTGCAGAATTGTTGTAATTCAGCAACATTGGAGGGTTTTCGAGCATGAACGGGCTTTTTAAGGTCATGCCACAGCATCTCAATAGGATTCAGTTTGACTAGACCACTCAAGTCTTCATTTTGTTTTTCTTCAGCCATTCAGAGGTGGACTTGCTGGTGTGTTTTGGATCACTGTCCTGCTGCAGAACCCAAGTTCATTTCAGCTTGAGGTCAGGAACAGATGGCTAGACATTTTCCTTCAGGGTTTTTTGGTAGACAGCAGAATTCATAGTTCCATTTATCACAGCAAGTCTTCCAGATCCTGAAGCAGCAAAACAGCCCCAGACCATCACACTACCACCACTATATTTTACTGTTGGTATGATGTTCTTTTTCTGAAATGTTGGTGTTACTCTTATGCCAGATGTAATGGGACACAGACCTTCCAAAGAGTTCAACTTTTGTCTCGTCAGTCCACAGAATGTTTTCCCAAAAGTCTTGGGGATCATTAAGATGTGGTTCTGGAAAAATTGAGATTAGCTTTAATGTAACCAATGTCAGCATTGGTTTTCGTTTTGGAACTCTGCCATGCAGTGCCATTTTTGCCCAGTCACTTTCTTATGGTGGAGGCATGAACACTGACCTTAAGTGAGGCCTGCAGTTCTTTGGATGTTATTGTGGGGTCTTTTTGTGACCGCTAGGATGAGTCGTCACTGTGCTCTTGGGGTAATATTGGTCGGGCCGGCCACTCCTGGGAAGGTTCACCACTGTTCCATGTCTTCGCCTTTTGTGGATAATGGCTCTCACTGTGGTTCGCAGGAGTCCCAAAGCTTTAGAAATGGCTTTATAACCCTTTCCAGACTGATAGATCTCAATTACTTACTTTCTCAATTGCTCCTGAATTTCTTTGGATCTCTGCATGATGTGTAGCTTTTAAGGATCTTTTGGTGTACTTCACTTTGTCAGGCAGGTCCTATTTAAGTGATGTTCTGATTGAGAACAGGTGTGGCAATAATCAGGAATGGGTGTGGCTAGAGACAGTAAACTCAGGTGTGGTAAACCATAGTTAAGATGTATTTTAACGAGGGGGCAATCACTTTTTCACACAGGGCCATGTAGGTTTGTGGGTTTTTTTTCCTTCATTAATACAAAACACCTTCATTTAACACTGCATTTTGTGTTTACTTGTGTTGTCTTTGATTAATATTTAAATTGTTTTGATGTTTCGAAACACTTAAGTGTGACAAACATTCAAAAAAACAGGAAATTAGGAAGGGGGCACACACTTGTTCTCACAACTTTATGGCTGGAGAAAGGAAAACACTACATTCCAGCATAAATAAACCATATTCCATCTGAGACACTCATCATGTATGGAGCCTGTTTTACTGTGTCTGGGCTGGCATGGATTGCCATCAGTGAAGGAGCAATGTATACAATTATACAAGGAACTTCTATAATATATAGGATGGTGACTCTAGGCACACAATTTGTTCTCCGAACGAATTAGGGTTAAGGTCTTGCTCACAGACCTTTTTTTTTTGGGCTAATAGTTTTGTGTCTTAACCACTGCACCGCCACTGCCTTAAGATTTTGTCCTGATACAGTACAAAAGCAGCATGGCAGAGATGAGATTTGAACACTGCCAGTCCGACAGTACCTTAACCACTGCACCACCACAGCCAACAAGATAAAGTAAGGTCAAATAAAGGAACCCACAGTACTGTGTTAAGATGTTTGGTGTACCAAGACTTAATCATATAATAAGAGCTTCAGTTGAAATGTTGCCTTTATTTTTATATATATATATATATATATATGTATATGTATATATGCGCAACAGGTTTTAGTATACTCAAGTAGTAATACCAAGAATGGCCTGTAGATGGCACACTATATGGGAGCAGTTATTCTGAGTACAATGAGTATGGTGTGATCTCATCTAACAGAAACTTAAATGAGAACCAAAATGAAGATATGTTACTGGCCTAATCTCAGTGTGCTACACCAGCAGTTCTTAAACTGGAGGTGGAAGCAAGCCCTCGCTGGGCCTTTTTTATTTATTTATTTATTTATTTGGATCAGTGTATTTAACAGTTTTTAAGTAATGTTTCTAACATTTAAATCTATCACTTTTAAAACATGTCAATGGGCTAGATATGCACGATTGAGTGTTTCTTTACTGTTCCTTCAAAATAAAGATATATACTTTATTCTTTGTCTATGCAAACTCCGATCTTAATGGCTTTATTAAAGAAGAAACTCAGTAAAACAAGAGAAAAAAGAAAAGACCATATAAAAGTATCAACTTTGCGAAAATACAAGGTAAACCAATGTATGCATTTATTAATATTATTAGTAGTATTGTTGTTGTTGCGTGCATGCACATTTTTTTCCTCTTCTCCCCTTTCCCTTTCAGTCCTGTACAGATTGGCTAATCTGACATGCCTGTGGCCCACGTGAGAGCTGAATGGCTGACACATACATAGATCACATTTAATTATTTGTTTATTTTGCATTGCTGTTCTTTTTGTTAAAAATAAAACCTTAATTGCTACATCGTAGCGTCTGTTTTCAGTTCAGTGGTGCGGTTATTGCTTGAGGGAGGTTAGCTATAATGGTATGCTGTGTTGGAAAAGAAGAGGGTTGAGACTTTTGGAGGGGGTCACAAGACAAAAAGATTAAGAACCCTTGTGGCACTTTAGCTTTACACGAACATATTATGAGCTTTCAATACAGTTACAAAAGCAGAAGAAATACTGTAATGAATAAGAAATCTAAATCAAACCAGATGATATTCAGAAATAATTACTTATTGTGGTCGTCTTTTAAAACAATGTTACCGACAGGTATGCCATCAAATGTAGGTAAAAATTAAATATGTGCAATACGTTATAATTTGTCAATTGTGACAGTGTGAAATACAATGTGTGTGTGTGTGTGTGTGTGTGTGTGTGTGTGTTAGGGCGATGTTAGGTAGTGGACCAAACCACTGTGAGGCAATTGAAGAGGATGTACAGTAAACTGGTCGTACTTGTGTGATTAAGCGACAACACGTGAACACTTGGGTTAAGGACTTTTTATTAAAATGACTAAGCAATACGCGAAAAAACAGAATAGGCTATACCTGATCTGTATAGTATTCTAACGTATGTGGTCCAGTGACCATCACGTGATTAAAAAAAACATTACTCACATAATGCGTTTCCTTTACGCTTCGTTTTGTTTTAGTAAGGCATAATAAACTTGCTGCACTTTACTATACAAAAAACAGAAGTTAAAAAAAAAGTTTTCTTATGGTGTCCCAACGTCCTTGATCAGTCTAGATGATGTATGTAAGAATTAAACATATTTACCTAATTAATAAGTTGATGAACTATGAAACTCCATCCTGTAACCTGGACTGTGGTAGCCTAGTGGGTAAGGTACTGGACTATGGACCAAAAGGTCCAGGGTTCAAATCCCACCTCTGCCAAACTGCTACTGATGGCTCCTTGATCAAGACCCTTAACCCACAACTGCTCAGATTGTATCTTTTGTAAAATACTCTGGATAAGGGCGTCTGCTAAATGCTGTAAAAGTAAAGTAAGTAAAGTAAAAGTAACCACTCCATCCCTGTGTGGTTATGAATGAAAACCCGTGTTCTATGGTGAGAAACTGAAGTAAAAGCCTCCCGTCCACAAGAGGGGAACCTCCTGCATCCTCAGCATTTGTACCGCCGCTCTTGCGGTACTCAATGGAAGCAGTGCGCGAGCTGACTGGCTGTGACACAGAAGGGACATGTGTGTTTTGAGACATTTATTCCTGGCTCCGTATGGTTGCTTATTTGTGCAAAGGAGAGGACAATAAAAAGTGAACATGTGGGTAAACTGATCACATGCACATTCGATAACTAGACTACTGTAACATTACAACTGATTGTATTATGATGTACTCCTTATCTGCCCCTGAATATTGCCTGTCTGTTGTGTTATGATGTTATAAGAGCATGGTATAAAAGATAACTTTGTGTGCCACTTAACACCAACATGGCTTGAACTAACATAAAGTATGTACAAATGCCCGGTCTTAACTAGTTTATAAACGTATGCTTTATTTGTATGCTGAACGTTACTACCCGTTTCTCAGAGCCAGACCATATTAGGAAATGGTAGCATTACAACCCTCCCTGCTATACTAAATAGTATGTAAAGCTCGTAATGACATTTTTGGGAGCGTATTCACAGTTCATTACGGCAGCATGCTTTCCGCCTTTCTCGACAGCATCTTCAAGTGAATTGTTTGAGGGGAAGTTACATGAGTACGTTTGAAATATGCGGCTTTTGGACGTGTATTCAAACTTACAACCGACACAAATTAAACGCGTACCAAAACTTTTGTTATTCAGTCAAAACACTTAACAGTTGCTCATGTTTTCCCTAAGGTTTTGTGTTATATTGCGCCACCAGACTAACAATTATATGTCAAAGCACTGCCGCAACTTTTTACCTCTTAAAAAGGTGATTCACTGACTTAAAGCGTAGTTTATAAAGAATTAGTGTCCCTGTAGGAGCTTAGTTGTTGAAGATATGTCCAATGTAGTGGTTATGCTGTAGTGACACTGATGTGGTGGTGGTGGTGTGCTTTTTGTGTTGTCCTGGTATGAGTGGATCAGATACAGCAGTGCTGCTGGAGTTTTTATACACCTCAGTGTCACTGCTGGACTGAATTTTCACCTACCAAAAGTAACTAGACGACGCTGTCCTGTAGACAGCACTGATGAAGGATTAGAGGATGACTAACACGTATCATATGAGCTGCTGGTGGAGCAATATGGTAGATTTGTCAAATAAAGTACACAGTGAGTGAACACAGTGTTTTAAAAACTCCAGCAGCACTGCTGTGTCTGAGCCAATCATACCAGCAAAACACACACTAATAAACCACCACCACATCAATGACACTGCAGTGCTGAGAACGATCCACCACCCAAATAGTACCTGATCTGTGGTGGTCCTGCGGTGGTCCTGATCATTAGAGAACAGAGTAAAGGGGACTAAAAAAAAGTATGTAGAGAAACAGATGGGCTAAAGTCTGTAATTGTAGCTTCTGTATGGTAAGTGGAACTGATAAAATGAACAGTGAGTGTAACAACAAAGAGGTGTACCTAAGAAAGTGAGTGTATATGCTGGTCTTTAAGTAGCCTGTTTTTTTGTAGTAGTCGTATGTTAGTGGTTACTTGTAAGAAAATGCTCTAGAAGATTCACACTTTATGACTGCAGACATTATGCTGTTACTTATGCATCACACTAACAGCAAAGAACATTCACAAGATAGCAGCTTGAGCGGAGGAACGTACATGGGAAGCGCACATGCGATAGTACACATGAAGAGCGCTGTATTTAGGTGATGCCCTGCCCAAATACACTGTTAACAAGCAGGAGGACCAATCAGAAAGTTCAGTGTTATACAGAAATCATTAAAAGCAGGTGGAGTTATAAAGATGGAGTGACACACCTGATGTTGCAGCACCTCATAACCAAACCATTCAAGGTTAAGGAGATATGTAAGGGCATGTACATCCCCAAATCAGAAAAAGTTGGGACAGCATGGAAAATGCCTATTAAAAAAACAGTTTCTTACATTTCCTTTGACTTTTATTTCATTACAGACAGTTTGAACCTGATGTATTTCTTGTTTTGTCTGGTCAACTTCATTTCATTTGTTAATAAACATCCATTCCTGCACTTCAGGGTTGTAACACATTCCAATAAAAGTTGGGTCGGTAAAGCATTTATGACGATTAATTTTCACCACACTTAAAAGACGTTTTGGCACTGAGGATACCAAGCGATTTCATGTTTAAGGAGTTATTTTTTCCCATTCTTCCTGCAAACACGTCTTAAGATGTGTATCAGTACTTGGTCGTTGTTGTCACATTTTTCGTTTCAAGATTCCCCACACATTCTATATTGGGGACAGGTCAGGACTGCAGACAGGCCAGTCCAGTACCCGTGCTCTCTACTTCCGCAGCCACGCCTTTGTAATGTGTGCAGAATGTGGTTTTGCATTGTCTC